>CAVNYN010270576.1:0-48645 GCA_963692815.1 Nyctanthes arbor-tristis | reverse complement strand
TATGACGATTATTAAATGAATGATGTTCACAATGTTCTCTAATGAATTTTATGATGTTTATGATGTTTTCTAGTATGCAATGATTTTATCAATGTTGATATAATGCTGGAATGATGTTTCAAATGATGGAAACCAATAAGTGGGTTGTCCATCTTACGGATTTTACAAAAGATATATTTTCGACCTTTCAAAGCACGTTTATTTATAAAACTCCACTCACTGGGCTAGTTAGCTCATATGTTTTTATAAATGATTTTCTTAGCAGGTAGCAATTGGAGTTTGGGCAACAACAACACATTGTGGCGGAGCCTGCTATTTCGAGAACATAGCCACCACTTAGCGAAAGAAAATTGCTATAGGAATTGTTGACTCTATGATTTATAAATGTGGAATGGTTAAACATATAGTTAGGACTTGTGTGAACCATATTTGGGTTGATATATTTCTTGATTTATGAGGTGATGTTGCTTATAATGAGAAGTTATTAGTTTGTGAGTTGTTGATGTGTTGGCATTGGGAATTGATATAAGCTGGCTTTTGTTGATAAATTAGGGGAGATCTTGTCGAAAATTTTCTAGGATAATTAGTATGTTCACTAGCCTTGACGGTAAATTCTAACTTTTAGTTGGAATTTATCGTCGGCGCACGTCACACTTCTAGTAAGTTATAGATACTAGGGGTGGGACGTGTCATTAAATCTTTGAAAATATCTTAAAAACTAATAGAATAAATATAGGAAATACTAATAGATAACAAATAGCATATTATATATATAATTATAATATATATAATTTGATATATTATTATAAAATAAAATAATAAAAAAAACGCAATTAATGGATAAGACTAATGGATTATTATTATATTAATAATAATAATAATAAATAAAAAAAGTAAAATAAAACAAAACAAAAGAAACATATAAAAGTAGGATAGTTGTTTTCGCAGGAAAATCTACATATGGAAATTATCCTACTTTAATATATATATAAGATGCTATTAATCTCACGAGTATGCACTTAATCGAACTGATAAGAAAGTCACAATAATTCAAGACTTGAAATTTGTCTGTCAAGTATTAGAATTTTGAAGAAATATAAAATCTTTGAAGATAGCCTAAAAACTAACAGAATAACTATACCAAACACTAATCGATAACAAATAACATAAAGCTGTTTAAAAAAAATAGCATAAAATTGGAGATTAATTTGGAATTTAATTAGGAATGTATATGTATATATATGTATGAAAAAATATAAGATTAGAGATTAACTTGTAATCTCCAAACTTATATATGTACATATGATATAAATTTATATAAGAATGTGTATAAGATTGAAAGCATATAAAATAAAAGCATATATAAGCGGGAGAGTAAATATATATATTTATTTATTTATTTTATTTTTTTAGAAAATATCTCAAAATGAAAATCCAAACTCGAGATGTAACTTTTAGTGTGTATATATATATATATATTATAATTTCATATATTATATGTATAGAAAATAAAAATATATATATTTATATAATATATTAGAGATTAATCTGAAGCTTAATCAGTTGAAAATGAGTATATATATGTATATATTATTAAAATAAATTAAATTAAAAAAATGCATATATAAGTAGGATAGTGGTTTTAGCGGGAAAATTTGTATATGATCACTATCTTACTTTAATATATATATATATATAATATAAGATAAGATAAAATAAGATAAGATTTCTCTATGGATTACAAATAGGGAGGATGTAACTCGAATTTAAGTGAAGACTTCGCTAAGGGATATATCTTACCACTGATCTACCTCGTTAGCCAATCAATAATCTCTTGTATGATTAGATGGAAGATTAATTTGTCAACAATATAATGTGAATATGTTAAAAACATAAAGAACTTGCAGTCTGGTTGTGCTACGTGCCCGAATGGACATACCAAAAAATTGCCAGGTTCACTTTATTCAATTGCTTATTTTTCTTGCCCTTTTGCCTCCTCCTTGTGGTCCTCTCTGTCAATGTCATTCCTCTTCAACTCTATCAAGCAACCACCTCTTCATTTTTAATCCCCCTAACTAATATTATATTTTTATTTATGTAAAGACTGATTAGTGTTATCTGCCCCTAATCTCTTCCAAGTGAACATTTTCCATCTCTAAGATTTCAAGCTTAACATTTTGTTCCCCAATCTGGCCTTCTTCTGGGCACATTTTAATCTTTTCAATTGAGAAAGACTAAAATGCCCTTGTATACTTTTCATTTTAGTTGAGATTATTGGGTAAATTTTGTCTTTTAGTTCTGCCCAAAATTTTTAAATTTGAAGGTTACATTGTCAAGTTTAAAATGTCAGGACAATAAAAATATAGCAACTTCAAATGTTAAGATTATAGATAGTGCTAAGTAGTCATTCATTTAAATAATAATATTTATTATTCATTTATTTGTTATCTATTACTTCTTATTTTCAGCTAAGGTTGGAGTGCAATTTTGTCTTTCTAGGCACAAAGGGTTCACAGACAAAGAAAAAAGTGAAAGCTTGAGGTAAAAATTTCAAGTTCCGAAAGTTGAGGACCAAGAATGCAGCAGTGTGAAAGATTAGAAGTACATGGTGTAAATTAGCCATTCATTTAATTAATCCAGAGTGGGACTAAAATAAGAATCTCCTCTCCTCTTTTCTCCAAACTGAATGCCCATATTTATCCAAAAGTAACAATTTATTATTCAAAGTAACCTTCAAGAAATCAAAATTAATAGTTGCCCAATCCAATCAATAAGAAGGCTTGGTGGGCCCCCCATGGACCATTCTCCATTTGTAACCTTATAGAGGATAAGCTCCCATTAATCAACACTCCAAAGAACAAGAAGACATCAAGAAGGGGGGTGGGGTGAGGGTGTGGCCAATTCTTGAATGAGATTCCACACTACACTACACTCCATGAGAGCCACCTTCTTTGAATCCAATAATTCAATACCAAGATTCATATAAACCCTCTTTGTCAAATGAAATCTTTAACTGAAATGGATCTTGAAGAGTGGGAACTTCTCCCCGACGATGGATTTCTCGAAATCCACGACGATGGAGGGAAGAAAATCTACTCGAGGAAGTACGTTAGCGGTCCGACTAGTAGTGTTCTTGAGACGAATTACTTCGTCTGTCCGCCTAAATCAAGCTCGCAATTCGCCGACACAACTACTAATCAACTTTTGCCAGTACCAATTCAATTCGAACCTATAACTCCCAAGTCAGATGAACAGAAGGTACCTAAAGAAGTACCAAACGATCTTACTAAGACCATCCCATTAGCCTTGCCTATTAACACGGGATCGGCTTTCTCGGATCAAGCTGATCAAGACCCGGTTTCTCACGTCTTCTTCAAGAAAATGAAGGACACCGAATTCGTCGACATGAAAGTAGAGTCACCAAAGGCCAATAGAAGTGGAATCCTGCCACAGATGGAGGGTGGTGGTGGTCTTTTCCAGTTTGAGAAAATGGAACAGAGGCATATAAAGTGGAGTCCCTAGATAGCAAGACTTGTGAAGATAATTTGGAGGAAAGTAATTGGGGATTGAATGTATGGAAATGGAGTCTATCTGGGGTTGGCGCTATTTGCACCTTCGGAATTGCGGCAGCCACCGTTTGCATCATCGCACTTGGGAATCATCGCCGGAAAAACAAGCAGCAGAATCAGAAGCTTCAATTCCAAATCTATACTCATGACAAGGTACTCATAATTCAAATTTTAACGACTTCAAAACTGAAACACGATTGAGTTACTAGGTCTCTTTTCTTTATCATATCGGATTAATAGCTCGATGATTTGTGGTTTTGCAGAGGATCCATCAAGTTGTTCATCATGCAAGTAAGATAAATGAAGCAATATCAGCTGTAAGAGGAGTTCCCATTACTAGAGCACATGTTACTTTTGGTGGATACTATGATGCTGTCTGAATCAGAAATGGGGCTTACAGTTTATGATCATCATCAAAATCTCTACATAAATAAGGCTCTGTTTATTCAGATATGTATAAAATGCTAGTGTCTGTCTATAGAACTGTGTAAAAACATTGTAAAAGTTGTATTCTATAGGCACACAGTTCTCTATTAGAAGCTGTTTTTTGAGGTCACATTTTCATCATTTACAATATTACTAATATACGGAATTTACTTATTGATGATATATATGTGCATCAAAAGAAAGTGGTAGAACCCCATTTTTTTAAAATTTGAAATTGAAGCATCACCGTATATTTTTATGGGGTATTTTCCTTTTTACTTGGTCTTGATGGTTTTATTCTGATCAAACTTTACTCGATCATTTATTATGATCGAACTCTGTCATTTATAATCCCTTTTTATTATGGGTCTATGCCAATCTTCAATGAGATCTTCCTTTTCTCTATAAATGAATGGCATAATACTTTCAAATACGAAATATAAAAAATATTGTAGACCGATTAGGGTAACTCATTAAATCGTAGTTTAAAGAAAAGAAAAGACAGACTTTGAGATGAAAAAATAAAATAGATCTATAACGAGGACTAAAATGACACCGATTAACAAGATAAACGTTTTTTTTCTTTTTTTTTTTTTTTTTTTTTTTGGAAAGATATTTTATTAGCCATGGAAAGGGATTGATTGGGCAAGTTGACAGCTCAAAATGAATGATATTTATTTTTGTTAGCTAGCTAAGCCCACTTAACGTGATTGATTTGATATATTATTGATGAATACAAAGGACCCAGGCATTTACATTTTGTAGAATTGTGAAGAAATCCTAATTAAAAGTCTTCAATACTCCACGTTACACAAACTTGGACATATTTTTCAACGACCTACCTAACTATAATGTACAAATTAAATATATCAACCAATAAATTTTTGATATTCTTGGTTAAATTTTCATTGAGATGAAGTGAATGTTAAGCACATGGGCTGATCTATATATTACATACATTTATGGAGTCACCCGATGGCTCTACTAAAATTAAAATAATTTGTAGAAGTAAAGAGTAAAGATCGAACCCACACGGAACGTTGGATAAATCGAATTATTTTGTGTCAACTAGTGAAAATGGGGCGTTTTGTAAAATTGAACTAAAATTAATAAAAAGAATAAAAGCAATTAAAACAAGTAGAAGTAAAAGTATGAATGCTAACTCCAGTTCCTGGTTTAGTTGTGTACTTCACATAAAAGATAGTAATCAATTGCAACGGTGTTTCTACTTCCTTATAAAACTATCAACTCTAGGCAACAAGAAGTTCTGCTACCCAAATTTTCCCTCAAGTATATCTAATCAAAATAAGTTTTTCAATCAGACCTAGTCATTTTGATAACCCAGAATAAGCTTCCTAGATTTAGAACAACGATTGCATGAAGAGTTAAAAAATAAATTAATTTAAGCAATAAATTCACGTGATCGATCTATTTAACTTAGATTGTGTTATCCCTAATGATTAACAATCATTAGTTGCTAATTGAAAGTCAGGAGAAACAACAATTAAGGATTGAAACCTCAAATCTAGCAATAGAATATTAATCATTCAACGTAGTAGGCCTAACTAGATCAAACAATTAACATTCATAAGCATAAAAGGTAGAATAACACAATTAATTTCACAAGAGTACAAGAAATAACGTTACGGAAAATTGATTAATCAAGAACAAGAAGTAGTAACAATATCCCCTTGAATCGGAGGAAGGGGAAAGTTAGTCTTCCTACCACCCTTGTCTTTGATGTAAAGAAAAATAATTCTATGAAGTTAAAGTTGTCTAGAGATGTGTATATGATATGACCCTTTTATAGAGGGTTTAAAAACCTTAAGAAGCTAGTAAAAATAGATCGGAAAATATACCATTAAAAGACTCCTAAGGAAACAAGGAAATTCAGAAGAAAATCTCGCGCGAAGGTACTGTGCGGCCGCACAAAGGGGGTGCTGTGGCCGCTTGGAAGGTTCTGTCTGGAAATTATGCAGCACTGTACGCAACTGCGGCCGCAGGAGTGACTGGTGTGGCCGCACCAGGACCTTTCCTTCTTTTTTTCTTTTCTTTCGGCCCTTCATGTTTTAATACTCGACGTCTTGATCCCTAGGCCCAAAAATTCTTACAACGTCCGCCCGTTTTCGATTCTTTTCAATTATTTCCTCCTTCCTATAATAAATAAACAAACTAAACATAAATAAATATTTTAATATAATAAAACACACAATAAACTACTAGTATGGAGAAATTAAACAACCTAATAAAACACCTATCAATGACATGGGTCAGTTTGCTATAATAGATTGATCATTAATGTATACAAGTGGCAGATTTGAAGGCTCAAAAATAGTCAATACAAAATGGCCAACTAAGTATGCACATGGACTGTTTTTAGAAGGGGATCATCACGGCTATGTTGGCCCGGATTTTTTAAAATTTTATTTAGAGACAAAATATTATGGATACTCTACTTCAAATTAAATATTTTCTTTATTACAGTTCATGTAGAAAAAATTTCTTGACATGTCCTTGAGGAGTAGTGCTATTCATTACCAATGTAGTGTTGATCACCATCTAATGTGTCTATATAGTGGCATTAAATGATATAACTAAAATAAAATGTGGGGACATATGATGCATTAAAGTCAAATAAATGTAGTGATTATCACCAATAGTAATAACCAGGGCTACTTAGAACCGATGGTGATGAACAACATTACTCTTCACAATAGTACTAAACCCCTACCAAGCTTAAACTGAAGTTTGCTCAAACTTCCATTAAGACTTTGTACCCTTAAGGCTTGAATCAGCCATTTCTTTTCTCAAGAGCCTAGGAATATGAATGTGTATTTTCTAACTACAAATCCGATTTAAGATGGGATACTTGCTTTTTAACACAGTAGTTTGAGAGATAAAGTATGCAACAATGTGCATAATCTAGACTATTATATGCTAGTAAGTGGATTTAGGAGCACACGATTGGTTGAGGACCAATGCCATTTCCATCCAATAACCAATGTTTATAAGGAAGGATGTTTATCTAGGTCATTTGGTACTTTTTTTGCCCTAAATAAATTAAGAGAAACAACATAGATAGTGCGAATAAATATTACCTCTAGCTAATGAGATACACTCGTACTCCAAATGACTCATCTTATATTTCATGTAACTCAACAACAATAAATTAACATCTTCTCATTGAATGATTGCAATACAAACACAATGGTATGAAAACAACGAGCAAATGTGCAAATTTTATATTTTTTATTTTTGAAAGAACAAGCGACGCTCTTCCGATTGATCATGGGTCCAACATAAATCTAAATTGTGTATGCGTTATGCGACTCTCCAAAGTGAGATTGGCCGGCTTTTCCATTATTCCCTCCGACGGGGGTCTGATAGGTATGCAGTCTTGCGGCTACCGTCTCTTTGGGCCAGGCCCCGCCTCGTTTGACGGCAGTGGTGGCTTCAATTTGATCGGCTCACGTTCCTTCACAGCTCCATCAAGCCGCCGCCGCTTCACGACGGCGTCTTCTGCAGTCGGCCGTCTCCAGAATCACTATACCGCTCTGGGCGTCTCTACAGATGCTTCATCCTCTGATATTAAGAAGGCCTATCGTCTTCTTGCTCTCAAGGTGCATTTACATATCTATTCCACTTGTTGATAGTTTTTCGGGGAACCGAGTAATTTTTCACGATTTTTATTCTGCGGTGCTAGTTTTCTTCTGTTGGGATCATTTCTACGTTTGGGTACAAAATTGATATAATTGAATTGGGTAAAACTTGGGAACAGTATTGACAACTGTTGTTTTAATTTTGTTGTCGATTGTTCTTGATTTGGAGCAACAGTTTAATATACTTTGGGACAAGCCCATGCCTTTTTGTAATGAACAATTCTAAATCCAAGTTAGAACTGAAGGTGAACAGTGATTGCTTTTTGTCTTTTCTTGATCGAGGTTTTCTCTTCGGAGTCATCTAGGATTCAGTTTCCTTGTGTGTAGCGAGGAAGCATTGTTTTACTTTTCTTTTTTATGCTGGGATGGTAGGGAAATACTTTTCTGATTATTGAAACCAACTTGCTTGTGGAGAATGTAGGCATTGAGCGTCAGCTGTTGATTTTCTCTACTTTTATTGTGTTTTTATGTGTCAGCTTCCATGAAAGATAGTGTCTTGTCTTGAATCCTATACCGTGCATTATGATTTATGATACATCCGATCCAGTAGACCCATCAAGGTGAATGTGGTCTGGATTAAAAATTGTTTGTAATGTGACTAGATTATGCTACTACAAGAGTGGGATGACAAGCGTGATGGTATCTTTAGAAAGCTTGTATTATGGCGTCTACCATGTAAGTAAATGAGATAAAGAAACCGTGAGGGGTTTGACATTCTATAAAGAACTGCATCACACGTAACAAATGAAATTGAAATAGTCGATTATTAATAGTGTTTAACCAGTACAATTATGTCTCCATGCCTGGTTTTCTCATCCAGTGAAGCCCGAAGTGTATGAATTGTTTCTAGGTATAAGTTGTACCAATAAGCTTCAAAGGGTTTTCTCATCCTGGACAGCTGAAGCCTCTAATTAAGACTAATTGGCATTCTCTATCTTTCAGGTTGCTTCTTTTTTGGTTTGTAATTTTTAAACCTAATTTACCCTCAAATTTCCTCAAATATCCCCTTGTGTCCAACCTACCAATTTTAACTATAAAAAGACTGTAATACCCTCCAATTCTAACTAAAATTCAAATTAATAAATGACGAAAAGATAAAATAAGTCATGTCCACCAGTCTTAAATTTTGATCTTTGTTTTCTCTTGTGTTTCCTTTCTTGTTTTCTTTCATTCGTTTCTTTTCTTTTTCTTTTCTATTATTTTTTTTTTCAAACACAAAAATAATGTGGCTTTATTTTCTTGAGTGCAACTAGATCACATGGTTCGTTTTGTACTTACCACATTTATGTTGTCTCTGTTTTATTTCTCCTCCACATTTTTCTGTTAATTTTTGCGTTTAGCCACCTTTCAAAACAATACTTTAGATTACATTTTTAACCCTTACTGTTTACCTGATTTTAGAAGGAGCAAGAATCGTGAAGCAAGAATCATCTGCCACACATGACACATCTAAAGTAACTTCAAGTCATGGTTAATTTAATTGCCTACCTTGAACCACTGCTGTTTACAGCCGATCTTTTCTTTAATCTTAAAAGTTTTTCAGCCGATAACTTTCATAACAAGTGTGTTGCAAGCATCAGTTAGTATTGTTTCATCTTTTCTCCTTTTTCATTCTTCTATTTCTCCCCTTTATACTTTTGTGCAGAGTATGTTGGAACTCAGGGACATCTAGACCTTTTAGAGCTTCCTGAGTGCCAATATTTGTTTCCAACCATTACTAAGATCTTCACTAAATGAGCTGTGTGGAATTTTTGCTCTATCATACTATACTCAGACAATGCTAATTCAGTGGTCTTACCATTACCAAAATTTCGTAGTCTCACCATGTTTTTTGATTCCCAAAATAACTTCCACGTCCAAATAATTCTATAAAATAGTGGTTTCTGAAACAAAATGAAAGGACACCAGAGGACTGTACTATCATGCAGCAATTTATATTAACCTGTATTCTTGCAGCTCAACTTTGAGCCTTAAATTCTTGATCGAGTGCACCTAAACAATCTTCGCTTTTCATGATCACTAGTTCACAACAGATCTCCAACAAATCTGTATACCTCTCCAAGTTCTTTAGATCATTCTCTCTTTCTCTCCCCCTCTCCTCCCTCGCTCCCTTCCTCCCCTGAGTCGAAGTTCTTCAAGCCATCATAGGTCGTTCCTTTAGTTGTTGCTCAACAGTCAAATAAAACACCACATTATGCTACATTTGCATGATAAAATGGAAGCATTACAGAAGAGGTGAGGCTTCTTTTTTTCTTTTCCTTTTTTTTTTTTTTTTTTTTTTTTGGGATTGTTTTTCAGCATGTGTATTATTTTTATGTTTTGACTGCAAAGAACATTACATCAGTGTTCCATTTATGCATATACCTCTATCTATTCATTGGGTTCCACTTTGCAGTTACATCACATTTAAAAATTTTTCTGGAGTTGTACTCTCATAGTTTTGACCATTATCTTTTATGCTTGAATCATAATTGCAGTATCATCCTGATGTCAACAAGGAATTAGGAGCTGATGAGGTTTTTAAGAGCATCCATCTTGCGTATGACGTGAGAAACTCATATCCTTCACTTTGCATTGTTTATTTAACACACCCCCACCCCCAACACAAAAAAAAAAATAAAAATAAATAAATAATGAAAACGTTATATTTATAAAACCATATATCAGCTGTAGGTTGCGAGATTTTGCGTAAATTCTCTAATCTAATATTTGAATCTCAAGCAGCACAGAAATATCAAAATAATCTGTTGCATCCCAGTTGATTAAGTAGAAAGTGCACTGGGAAGTTTGTTTAATATGGCTTTGGTTTCTTAAAAAAATTATTGTAAAACAATTTGCGGTATGAAATGTTTCTCCTTGATTCTCTCTATGCATGAATACACAATTCTTTTTTCCCCGTTTAGGGGTGGGGGGCTTTGATTTCTGTTTTTCTGTAAGCTTTTGTGGAAGAAAGCTGAGCGGTTGAAATTTAGAACTTCATCTTTTGCAGATACTGATTGATGAAAAGAGAAGAAATCAATATGACCGAGCCCTTCGAAATCAAGAACATGCTGGTGGGTTATCAGAGGACAATTGGGCCTTTAACCCTGAATATGAAGATGGACTAAAGATCTATAGATGGGCTTATCTGAGACGGAGAATGCAACGTGAGAAATATTGGGAGCAACAAAACACACAGGAAAAGAAATATTCCTTTGATGAAGGATACGAGGAATCTGAAGAAGAAAATATAGCCGAGGAGAGAGGCTCTTTCTTTGAGGTTCTTAGATCAGCTTTACTCACCTTGTTTCTGATGCAAACTATAGGTGCCCGCTTGTCTCTAACGTTTAGCAGCCTTATGGCTTTGTTAGACCGGAAATTGGACGCCGGATACAAGGTTGGTTATTTATTAGCATGGATATTAGGAGGAAGAGGTGGCATTTTGCTTACACTATTACTATCATTTGCAAGTTGGGTTTGTGGAAAAACGAGCAGTAGTGTTGTTGCCGTGGTTATTGTTGCCATGTGGGTTGGTTCAAATCTAGCAATGTATGCTCCACTTCCACAAGGCGCCCTTCTTACTCTTTTGTACATGTCTATCAAGCTACAAGTTGATCTACGTTAAAGCTCACTAGTCACTGCTGTGCCGGAAAATACAACTTTGTCGTTCATTTCTGTATGTAAATATCTTTTGCAAAAAAAAAGTGAAATTACATTGTATTCTATTACCATCATCTGTAAGATGGAAACATGATCTCCACCAATGTAAATTATGAATGCAATAATTGACTGGAAATTTGTAATTGTCAATCTTTATTAGGTTGAGAATTAAAATTGCTTTTCATTAATGCATCATTTGACCCTGGTTTGAGAAATATGCTTAGATATTTACTTATTTTTGAGGACAATTTAACTATGTAAGGCAGGTTCATAATCCTGATAAAGGGGGAAGGAAAAAAAAATGAATGAATTCACATTTACTGTTAACATTTGATTGTATCAAAATAGTTTACATCTGGTAGCCTCTATCATCCTGGTTAAACAAGGATGATCTCTTGGATAAATGTCATAAAGAATGGCTTTGTCTTGTTTCCTCTTTGTTCTTCATTTCTTTGATGTTCTTCCAGATATAGCGTCCGCTCGCCATGTCAACGAACACCCAGAAGCCATTTTGAATGACCTAACATTCATGAATTGCATGAAGTCCGGGGAAATAAAGGAAAAACTGATAAATATTTCGAAAAACACATTTTTTTTTCCCAATTCTCACCTTGACAAAACTAGATTCTTGTCTTCCTCGGGGAGTTGAATCGTCTGAGTCGGAAGTAGGGGAGTTCACGGTCCTCCAAGCAAGATACCCGGCCAACGTGGCAGAGAAAAATACCAGGATGAACCTCAGAGGACACATTCTGAGAATTTGAGGCCGAAGCTTAGCTATGGATTCTTTTTATTTTTAAGAAGTTTTTAAATGACGTGGGTGGGAAGATGATGATGATATATATAAAGAAAGTTCTCAACGTGGAAACGCGTCCCTCTAGTAGCAGTTGGCTTATGACTTTACGACGTGTATCCTTTGGTTTACCAAATCAGTCAACGGAGGTGGTTGGTTACATCTATTGGCTTGCAAGAAATAAAATATTATTAAACAAGATTCAACGTTCTAGAAACCCCAACTTCTTTTTTTTTTTTTTGAGTTTATTTTATATAATATATATATATAGAAATATGTCTATGTCCCCGGGAATTGAGCTGCGTTCGTGTAACCAGGTCCTTATCTTCGATTCCCAATCCATACTTTAAAAAAATAAATAAATAAATAATTGAGAGAGAAAAAAGAAGAGAGAGATGGGTTGTTGCTTTCGCATGGCTGTTTCACCATTGGATCAATTCCCATCAAACCAAAGAGATCAATTTCTAGGAGACAAGATTCTCCCGAGGAATTTACAACTCAAGGAATTTATAGAACCGTGAAAGACCACCCCAAGGAGTGTGAACCTAAAGAATTGTTATACTAGCATCATAACAAAAAGATACGTCAACAATAACCACTAACTAGAATCCCACTATTTATAAGTAATCATTCAAACAATTATTTACAAAATATAGTAAATTCTCCATCTTATTCTTAAATTATCTTTTCCCAATCATACAATAAGCATGGACAAAATTGTGAATTTACCACTATTTTGTAAAAAATTATTTGAATGATTAACTACAAACAGTATTTTCTAGTCACTTATAAGCAACAAATTGCACATCACCGCAAGGCCTGATCTCAATTTAATAAAAAGATTAGTCTGAATATATCTGATGTAGGCAACTAAACTACGTATTTGTACGAATCACATTGGGAACATTATGGCAAACTTTTGTGACAAGCAAATACAATTGAATGGATGGTTCCAACAATGGACTGAAAAATTAATTTATAGCACAACGGGTTAAAACTAGCTACTCATACAGGACCTGTGGGAGCAACATTAGAACCGTTCAAAAGAAAAAGAACTCAAAAGCGACTCCTCAAGCTCCCTGAAACCCCGGTAGACTGCTTCTGTTTGATTCTGTGGAAGCGGCAACCTCCGAACTTCAGTCATATACCTGTTCAACAAGAATTGTTAAGCATTAGTAGCGAGGTTTGTAGTACTGGACAAAAATATTATGCGTATTCCAACTTCCCTCTGTATCCCAGATATGAGTTTCAAGTTCTCAAGGCAACCAATCTGACCACGTGATACGTGTACTCTCTTACCCTTCTCCAATATATTACCGGCCACAATCCCAAATAGACTCGGGAATAACTAGAGCATGCTACAATTTTCAATTTTCATCATTCAACTCATGAATCAGGTAAAAAGTTTCAGTTGATGGATTGATGAGCAGGATTGGACCTGCCCAACAAATCATAACAGCCGACATCAAGTAGTGCCAACCCCGCAAAGCAAGTAACGGCAAAGTCGAGCCATCAAGAATTGGGCTTCTGCCCAGCAAATCATAAAGTTTGTCTTTAATTTGGAAGCACAACAAATCATTGGGGTTTTATTATTTTCAGCAAACTTGCAAGTCAGTGTTGATCAAAAGCTCTTCTAACTTTTCTCCCAAAAAAAAAAAAAAAAGGCTCTTCTAACCAGCAAAAAAAGGCATGATAGTTCATTGGTTCTATAGAAAGATCTACAAAGGAAATTGATCGACATTAGCCCAAAGTCCTAGGCCCACAATCTGAGCTGAGGCCAAGCAATGTAATTGGCATAATTACAAGGTAAGAGTACTCCCTTGGCCAATTACATTATCATGGGAAGCGTGTAGTCTGTGGAACTTCTAGTCATATTTTTAAAATGCTGCATAAAGCGAGGTCACAGATATTAATATAAACGCTAAAGGAATATAAATGGTTTTGCTATAATGCAAAAGATTGATTAATTTGTAAGAGTTTGGAGTTGCTGAAAAGATACAGGGACATTTGATATGGGGCAAAGTAGGTCAGCTTTAAAATGTTGTATGCATTATTTATAGACGAGAAGGCCTGAGGAAGCCAGTGAACTACAAATGATAACGGACCTGTTTGCTGCACTTGTGATCTTATCATGAACACCTTGATTTACGACTGTAGCTTGTCCGAAAGAAAATGTTCCACCAAGAACAAGTGACGCTCCAGTTGGACTTGTGCCCATCCTCTGTGCAAATAATGACATTGCCCACTCACGAAGTAGAGCTAGCACTGATCGCATAAGACGTAACCTTAGACTTGGAGACGGTAAAATGGCTCCATTTGATAGCAGCTGGTCATAAGTATTAAGTACTAGTTCTACAGAACCCTTGCAAGCAGCAAGAAAAGCCCTTGCAATGTCTTCATCTCCAACAGATTCAGTCCCCGAAAGAACCCTCTCCTACAAAGATCAATGAATATATATATATATATATAATAAAAAAATGAAATATAAGATGTGTGAAGTAATATCGAAAAACCATTAAACTATAACAATCTAATACTTGTTTATCTATTGTACAGTTAGAAAATTCAACACAAAAGAATAATAATAAGATCAAACTGCCATCAAAGCGAGTTTTTACCTGTGCAGCCTTCTCCAGGTGAAGACATATTGTATCTAAAGGTAACGTAGCTCCATCCCCAGGGAAAATATTGGAACCAACCCTCTTCAATACTGAACAAGCTTCAGCAACTCCACCCCTTGAAAGAGCTTGATCAATGACTCTAGCCCACGTCTCTCTTACAATGCTGCTATCAGCATCACCAGAATAGCTTGCAAAATATAGCATTTCCAGACATATCTGGAAAACCAAAACAAAGAAATTAAATATGACAAACAAATGTTGCCTAGTCCCACATTTATAATATTTTAATATTATCTTCAACAAAATCATCAAGCAAAACTCTCATGATCTAAATATAAGCTTCCCAGTTCCTTTGAGCATGAAATGACATATGAATATATGCACATTTAACAAGATTAGCTACAATAGAAGGTGAGAAGCTAAGCTCAGCATAGGCAGCCTTTTGTCAAGCAGGGGAAGGTTGACAAGGAATTACATACCTCCCAGAGCTCATATGGAACCGCATATTCATTATATAATTGAGTGATGCTCTTTAAGTCCATTGATAATTCTTTTGCCTTTTCATGTAGAGCCTGAACAAGATTGGCGTCACTAGAACTGCTGGTATCAGGTGGTGAGCCATTTACCGCAGATTCTGATCCACTAGAAGAAGCCTCTAGTCTCAAGGCCATAGCATCCAGTTCCCCTTTAATCTTTATCTGAAACTGAAGAACAGCAAGCTTTCCCTCCAGTAAATCGAGCAGTCCATTGTCAATTGCGCTGCGGCCAGGAAAATTAGCAGTACCACTGTCACTGGCACTCTTTGCCTGAAGGACAGCATTGCTCAAGTATTGACGCCTGATATTAACAAAACAAAAGGACAAATTTTGAGGATTAACTAAGTTAATTATTGAGCAAAGCAACCAAATTACATTATATGTCTGATAAATTACAACCCGTCTATGTAAAATTATTTAGTCCTTTTTCTGCGATGGACTTTATGTTGAGAGCCCCATTTTGTTCGCCATCTCTAATTTCACGCTTCTGTCTTCTAAAGCATCCTGCTCAATGAACCCTAAATTTCTTGTCATTGTTAATTGATCGTCATTCCTATCTTCTACTATGTTTCTCAATCATGTCCATTACTCATATTTCTCTCCACCATCTTTCCTAACCTCCTGTATAACTATAAACTATAAAGTGCTTTATGAACTGTTATTATAGATTTATAGGCTGGTGTAAAAAACAATGCGCAAAACAAATCTTTGATTGTTAATATTTCACTGCTTGACATCATGTCATGCTCAGCTTGACTCATGGATTCTTGCCTGAAAAACATCAGCTGTCTGTCAACAAAACTTCATGCAATGCTTGTGTTGTCAGTAAAATACCCTTACCATTTTCATCTTCAAATAACTGCCTTTGAGAAGCAAAAAGAGCACATATCTACTTTAATCAAGTGCTGCTGTAGATTGTGAGAAGAATTCTCACAGATATGACCACATGGAAGCAACAAATTAAGTATTTGAGTTTATGTAAGTTATGAAAACATGCATCACCCAGCTTTATCTAGAAGTTCTTAATTAGCAATATATTGGTCCTTTCATCTAACTATTTTCCCCCTTTCCTAAAAAGGATTTATCTAACTACTTTTTGTTGCCAATGTGTTTACATTTTCTAATTTTCTATTTTGATATATTTTTAATTGCTTATTGCTTTCAGTAAGACTTTATTTATTTTTTTTACAAATCATTTTCAATATCATGTGTCAAGGAATAATTTTTATGCAGTTTCATACACAATTATCTTAAATACTTCTTGACATCTCAATCCTCAATCAATATTAAAATTCATGTAGACCAAAAAGATCACAATAGCTGCAAGCAGTTGCAACTCCAGACAGATTACAAGGTACTAACTGGTTAAGCATAAAAAGTTTATTTGCATGTAAACATATACATTACATAACTTACATTTTATATATTAATCAAAATTAGAAATAAGTTTGTTATTTCTACAACAAGCCAAGTTACTTTCAAAATAAAAACTATATCATGCGAGAAGTTTAGAAACACAAACTTGTTCCATAAAATCAGGAGTAAAAAAGTAAGTTAAATGAACCTTTTCCTTGTGCAAGTAAAATATGCTATAACTATAATGGTCAATGTTTTAGTCATTTTTAAGTCTTACTATTGCGTAATTCTGACCAAGGTAAGTGGAGAACTCCAGTGCACAGTAATATCAAAATGGTTAGCTTGAACAATTGTACCCATCATGGCTTGAAAAATGAGTGTTTAAATTAATTTTTTTAGAGGGGAAAGCCCAATGAGTAGATTGCTAATCAGGCCTTCAAGCGTCGCCCAATGATAGTTAAGTGCATTGTGTCAAGGAAGCCGACTCCTTGAACAACAAAAAAGTTGTCTAAATAAATTATTGTTCCAATTCAACATGAACTGATGAGCATATTAGCTGCTGAAACGACGTTTCCTATCAATCAGCAAGGAGCTAAGGTCAAGTAGAAGGGGAAACATCAGTTAATGCAAAAAGATGTGTCACAGGGAAAAAGCAACATATGCACATTTTTTTGTTGCATCTGAGATAAATATCAATCTGACAACTGAAATCTAAACTAAATTGCCTTTTAGTTACTCTCTTTAATCTTCATGTCACACATCTAAAGGATTAAGTAGACAATACTTGTGAGAGTAAAAACCAAGTACCTTTGTTCAAGTGTCAGGGTATCCCCAGCTTCTCCAGAGCGCCTTTCTGCTAGCCTTAAGAACACATTAGCTGCAAGAACATGCTGCCGCTTCAGGACATACTACACGACGCTCTTCCGATCTCAAAGTATTTTATTTGAGTAGATGATATTGGTTTTCTGGAGTGAACTGGTGGGGAAGCTGGAGATGTCAATGTAGAAACAGGCCGGACCTACAAAAGTTAGCCAAATGAAGAGGTCATGAATACAGCAAAAGATCTGCGAGTTCAACTACATTTTGAACTCAGAAAATTGAAACAGTAACCAACAGTTGCCTTGATTATTCTAGTTCCAGCATTAAAGCTCAACAGAACAACTTGGATCAGAAGAAAATGACCTACATCAATGACAAACAAAATGGGAAGGGGGCAAGGAGCTCATCAAACCTCTTGAGTAGGTTCATTTCCAGCACTTTGCAAAAATGGTACCAAATCTGGCCCTCCATATTCCAGCAACTCATCTTCAAGGCCTAACTCAATCAAAGTTCGATACAAATATTTGTGGAAAACTCTATCTGATGATTGGACACCAAGTTGAATAATCTGACATATATACTTTTTCCGAGAGCCTTGATCAAGGACAGATTGGGAAACAGGTCTGATTGGAGAACCAAATTCTTTCCTCGATGCTTCACCTTTTAGCGCACGCAGAGCACTTGTGATGATCTCATAGCACTTCTCACGTCGAGCAAGTGCATGCTCTCGGATCCCTGCATCTATTTGCTCATTAAAAGCATCACCATCCGGGTCAAGAGTCTGGGCCTTTTGCAAAGGTAACCGAACAACGGCTTCATAAAATCTACAATTTACTTAGTATGTCATGACCGCGAAATCCTAATCCAATGGAAAGTAAAATGGAGGGAAAAGAAGGAATCTGAAAATCGCAAAGGATGTCTGACTCCACAAACCTCAAATCTTCAAAACGCTTGCAAACAGTTTGCAGGTCTATTGACTCAGGAACGGAACTTAGGTTAGTGAAGGCATCTCTAGCAAGATTTTCCCTTCCTTCTGTATCAGAAGTAGCAGCAGCTTTCTCAAGACATTCAACAGCTAAGTAAAACTTGTAATCAGCCTCTTTATAGTAGCTGGGACAACCAACACGCAATCTGCCACTAATATCATCTACTGTTCCCCTGCCATCAGGACCAGTGTAATACTGGAAAATAAATTATGGCATGAGAAAAACTTCCAGAACCAGGCGCCAAAATGCCATGCTCAATCAATCTACACTAGTATTTCAGTGAGAAAATAAATGGAGAGGATGGCTATGATCATGATCATCAAGTTCAAAAAATAAGCTAGTAGGAATAACATTAAAATTAATTACTCATGAGTGACAATAGCTTCTTGACTTATAATTTCACCGTTTTAATTATATATTCTCATGATATGATTACGCACCTTTTAAATACCATTTTGTACATTTTTATTTAATAGAATGTCACGATACTTGAATTTAAAAAATTCACAGTAATTTGGGGAATATCACATGTGATGTCCCAACATTTAATCCCTTCTACACTGGGAGCCCAACCTGTTTCTTAGCATTTAAGCGCTCAAACTGCCATTTGTAAAGGTGCATTTCTTCCCAACAATTTTCATCCAGGGAAAAAGAATGTTTAATGGACATGAAATACAAATTTATGGTCCGGCTTATATAAGTACATAAACAAATATACCACAATAATTTAAATCCCCGGGTCAATTACAGAAATTTGATTCAGTTCTTAACTAGATGGAGCGAAAAAAAAGCAAAATCCTTCTTCCAAATGCAACTCTCAACCCCTACTCAAAGACCAAGAACAAAATAAAAAATTGGAATGTTGCGTATTAAATAGAGACCAGATGCATGTGTGACTGGTGGCAGCGACGTAACCTGGGTTGGGGCTAGTGCTAGCATGAAAAAGTCAACTTTTTTTTTCTTTTCTTTTCTTTTCTATTATTTTCACTTCAACAGTTATCCTTTCCTCTTAGGTTAACAACATTACAATAACTGACCCAAGTGTTTTTAAAATATTAAGGGTGTTTTGAGCTTCTTGTTTCAAAATGGTAACTTATTTTTCTTGGCAAAAAAAATAGAAAGAAAGAGGGGAAGAAAAGGACAAACAAACCTACCTAACACAGCAAAAGAAAAGAATCTTGAGAATCTTGCACGCAAATCAAAATAGATAAACCAGAAAATATCTACAATTCTTCAAGTGACTAAGTGATGAACATTGAAGGCCACATGTCAAGTACCTCCATCAGGGCAGAGATAAGTTTTGTAGCTAGTCGATCACCATCCTCTGAATAAACTAGCTGATGGAATGTTAATTGAACCATGGCTTCCTTTGAATTGGCATCAAAAGCCTGAATCAAGCGTGCTACAAGGTGCTGAGACAGCAGCTGAAGTAAAAACAGGGCTTCAGCACACCTAAGGAGCAACTGCCTGATGCATTCCATTGCTCTCACCTGGACTACCAATTGGTTACATTTTGTATAGTTAGAGCACATAGAGAAATGCAAGAATACTAAGTTAAATTACCTCCATTGCAGCTAGTTCTGCAGAACTATATGGAAGTCTCTGCCTTTTGTTTGATGGCCCAACTTCAATGGACTCGCTGTTCCGGGAGTAGGAACCAAATAGATTCCGCACCATACTTCTGTCACCAGCACCCAGACCTGATCCAGTTCCAATCAGAATTGAACCAGTTATGTCTCCTAAACCTGCAACAGAGCCTTAGAGCCCCCTTCTCTGGTTTCTTCTAGAACTCAAGAACTTCTCCAGAGAGCGAATTTTGTCCTCAAGGACATGCATAGTCCCAACAGAGAGTCTGCATACAACTACCATGTTTTCACGAGTAGAATCTGAAGAGCCCGGGCCACCTTTTGTGACAAAAGCAGGAAGCTCCCACAGCGGTAGAAGTAATCTTGATGAACACAAGCAGAGGCCTTCATGAGCTGCAGAGAAAACAGGCTCAGCCTCTTGAACAACCTGTCCCATGCTAAATCCTATGGCTGCAGTCCTAGTATTTGACAATGCACCACTGCCTTCTAATTGGGGTATTCCAACCAGTCTAGGATCCTCAAAAGCTTCAGCAGCCTTCTCTGCAACAATATTGCTAATAAGGGTCTCACTATATGCTATCCTTGCAGCCAGCAGCAAGCACATTGCAGCTGCCTCCCCAGCACCAAATCGATTGAAGAAGTCTTCTAATAGTTGTCTTGGTGAATTGGATTCTAACAATCTTCTCAGGATGTCAACTGGTCTGTTAAATACTAGTTCCATCATGCCCATGGTACTGAATACAACAATTTTCCTTCTTGGTAATATATGCTGCGTTAAAAGATCACCTCTAGCCCAAAGTTTAATACATGTCTTCTTCCGATCTATTCCAATGAGTTGTCCACCCCGTACAGTTCTAATTGTGAATATAGCGACTGTACAATGGCTGCTGTATCAGGCAGGGGTAACACATCTGCCACATAAAGCATCCTGCCCTCAAGAGGTAGTGATGACACCAATTCTCGGAGGGCTCTGGAACTCCTTGCACCTGCTCCCAAGCTAGAAGATGATGCAGATTGCGCACTTGGATCCCTATTCACAATAAGAAGTGAAGAAACAGCAGCTGGAGATGTGTCTGAAAGGGCAAGAGTTCCAAGAGAATAATATCCTGCTTCAATCTTCAGTGATAGATCTTCATTCTGAGATCTGCCAGCAATAGACAAGGCTCCAAATGCAAGCCCACTGCCCACTCCTAGAGGAGGAGCAGGCCTGGTTGTTACAACTTTTAAGCAGCTCGGTCTTTGAATATCAGAACTAATCCTGCCTAAACCTCCAACAGAACCATTGTTCCCGCCTGATGGAGCAGTTGAAAGGTACATCCTCCTGCCATCCGATAAAACAGCAACAAGATGCAACCACTTTGACTCTAGGATTGATAAAGGAGAAATGCAAACAATAGACAATTTAGTCGATCGAGATGGGCCCCTCGGCCCTGCTGGTTGTCTACCACCATAGTGAGCATCCCTTTGATTGATCAAATTTCTATCTTCAGCCACCTTCTTGAGCGGGCCATCTCCATTAGGCCCAAGAGAGAATACTTGTATTTTCATCTCTTCAGTGCGCGCATATAAAATATGTCTCTCATTATCAACAACCATTTCAACAATGGGGTCAACAGCTCCAAATTTAAATACATTGGGTACAACCCACCTGCAGGTAAAGGAAACCATAAATAGATATTAAGTCAGATACTAGCAAACATTATATCAAGATTCAAATACGCAAGAGAAGACTAAATCATATTAGTAAAAAATCAACTATAAGGTTAAAAGAGCAACTCTAATCTAAGATAGAACAATGATAGAGTCTTCCATACAAAGAATACAAAGCAAAATTAATAATTCACACTGAACACGTAAAAGGAAAACTACCTTGAAATGACACTTCCCAGACCAGCAGTTAGACAGATTTTACGGCACCGCTTGTGCCAACCTGAACTAGTTGTATATTGCATTTCATAAATGTGACCATCACGCCCAGCCAGAAATATGTATCCTTTATCAGTGCAAGTAATGCATGTCATAGTCACTCCATCTGATGGAATTGTGTACTCTGGTAGTGGCTGAAGTGAGACTTGTTCATAGGGATCGGTTCCATCACCCCTCCCAGAACAACAAACTCCAACAAGGAGCAGCTGATTGCACAATATGTCAGAAACAAAACGAATGGTATATTAGAATATAAAAGCATCAATAGATATGGAAAGAGAGAATAAAAAATGTCATCAAAAAATGAAATGACTATAAGAGCCCACGATAAAGAAAATATGGATAAAGATGATCTCTAATCAGAAAACAACGCCCAAAGGAAAAAACAGAAGAGAATAACATTAGACTTCAGCAAGTTAAACAACGCTGAAAAGTTCACACATATATTTGCGCTGTTCATTAGAAAACATAAATGCTCATATTCCTAAGCATTTTCTAGCACTCTATCCAGGGAAAGAAGAGTGAGGAAGGGGAGATATGAGTACATGGTCAGACACCAAGGATTAGAAAAGAACGAAAACCGATCTACCTTAGGATGCAGCATTGAACCGACAATATAGGAATTTTAATTTGTAATATAGAGCTTGTTCTATGGAGCTTCATGTAAAATAGATTTTTGAAAGTTGATTTTTTGGGAGAATGTGTGGTAGAAATGTAAAGCAGGATTATTGGAAAGTGTGAAACTTTGCTTTTTAAGGAAATTATGTGGTTGGTAAGAAAACTTGACTTGTTGACCATCTTTTGATTTTAGCTAAAGGTCCCTATAACAAGCTCATAGTAATAAATACACTCTAACGAGGCATAGAATAGTAGGTCTTTTCAAACTATGCCTGCTGTAACGTTCATGGATTTTCCCTCATATAAACACTTCAAACCATCGTACTTGTCAACCAATATCTAATTTTAAAAGGTAAAAAATTAGAGATAGAGAATTGAAATCTTCATGAACATAAGAAGATTCCATATCGTTGTGGCTGATCATCCTTTTTTAATCATTTTATCTAAAGCCTTAACATCGGAAAGCAAGGCTTTGGAGATACCCTTCAGTAAAGCTCCCGGATATCACTTCTCGTGCAGACATTTTCCACCATCATGCTTATCAGAAAAAGAAAAATCAATAATCTGGAAGATCGGAAGAGCGTCGTGTAGGAAACAGATAAGAAAAATGAGATTTACTTCATATGGTATCACGCATGATTACCTATGCTCACCATCGAATAAACCAAAAACATTCCTGATAAATCATTTGACAAAGCACAAAAAGGTAGATGAAAATAATAACCTCAACTGGAGTTGCCAAGACTAAAAGATATTGAATAGCTTCGACAAACACACCACGCTTGGCTTTGGCCAGACCAACAGCGCAAATAGCTTGCTCCTCCCCAGTATATTTAGGGCATTGACCATCCCTAAATGACAGGAAGTGTAAAATGTTAATAAAAATTGGTTTAAAAAATAAAAAACGTTAACAAAAATTAGAATAAAAAATATATAATTTTCAAGGGAAAAGAAAAGCAGATATGCTGATTGTTAGATATAGGGCTTCCAATTAAATTTCAAGATGGAATACAGCAAATGATAAGATATTCTGAAGATTTTGATTTTTAAATTGAAGGACCCGTTTGGTTAGATTTATAAAATCAATTTATAAAGGGAATTTATAATGAGTGGAAATGACTGGTGGAGATTTAATTGAAATTTGAAATGTGTAGTGATTGTTGAGTAGTTGTCAAATCAACAGTCAAATCATTGTAGGTAAATTTATAAATTACAAAAATAAATTATACCAAACAAGCTCGAATATTTTAGGCTTCCAAAAGACATATTTGCTAAGCCTTTGGATAGGAACATGGAAGGGTTGCTGTGTGTGACATTGAAAATTGAATCATAGAAATTATATGAAATTACAAGAGGACTGAAGCACTCAAAAGATATGCCTCTCTCACAAGCATTTCCCGAATTTCACTAATCTCTGCACAAAATGAAAATAAGACTCCCTCCTACTATGAACTATCTATAGTGAGTTAATACCCACTTACTTATAATCTACCCAAACTGCCCTGACCACCCACTTAGCCAAGTAACTGTAACCTATCACACTTGAAAAATGAACTATGAGAAGCCACTAAACTTAGATTACTCATTTGGGCCCAAAAGTACTTAGTGAAACCAAAGAAATAACCGGATTTTGCATGAATAGATCTGTCTTATTTAAAAACCTTAAGTGAACCCATATTTCAGGTTATGAATAATCTCAAGCATCCAATCAGGAAAGAAAAAATAAGGAAAGAAATATGGGACCTATTACATGGACTTGCGTATTGCATTTCATTTAGTTGAAAAGGCTAATTTCATTCTTATATTCCTACCTAGCTCCACTAATAATAGCAAAATGCATAGACAAGCCCCACGGCCATAGTTCCACTCCATTTTAATCACTTTTCCTTTTCTGTCAGCTCACTCGGGATTCCAAACAAGAAGCGAACTGGTCCTGTAAAATGCATTTATTGCCCATCAAGATCCTGCGAAAGTGTAACTCTAAAAAATTACGACTTCAAATTAGGCTTATCCTTTGTGTTATATGCTTCATGCCTGCGAACTACATGCGTACTTTCATCTAAGACGCTACTCTAATCATCATGCATCATAAGTGAGATTAAGGAACCATTGACTCACAAAACCTATGTCCTTATCATGCCGTCTGAACCACTATGCTTAAATGCAAGCCCATTGTCACTTTCTTCAGTATTTATAAGTAACCCGCTTAAATTGGTAAAGCAATTTATACTATCAAGATCAGAGTTCAAAGGATTTCATACTCCATGGAATTTGGAAAACTAAAATTCTTGAACTAAAATGACAATCTAAAATGTCAACTGGTGCTCCGATCTCTTTGTAGTTTGTGATGCCAGAGGCAATACGAACAAGGAGAAGAAATATAAAGGGGGAAACATAGGAGAAGAGATAGAAACGGGAGAAAATCTAGAGGCACTGAAGAAAGGAGAAAACAGTAACAAAAATTTGAGGAAGAAAATATTAGATTCAATTCATAATATAATAGTGTCATGATTACAAAAGTAGAAACCTCTATTTACAGCATTGAAACAAAACCTAATTAAGGTAAGAAACTAATTAAATAAAATCTAATTGAAAAAGGAACCCTAATTGACAAGGAAATAAGAAACCTAATTAAATCAAAATAATAATATACTAAAACTCTAATTCTATATCATGTATAGTATAGGATCTCCATAACTTTGTTTCCAATATAGAAAACGATCTTGAAAGTGACAAAATCTCTTTCACCATCATCTGCAACTCAATGAAGTTTTAAAGTGCACTATCTTGTTCCATTCTGTTCATGAAGCACCTTTTTCTCAGAGCTCATAAAGAATCATATTTCAAAAGTCACGTCACATGAAAGTAACTGCCAAATGCAATGATTTTACGAACAAGTTTTGATTCTTAAAGTTAGAATGAGAACATATTAACGTAAAGCACGTACATTTATTAGCCTCAATTGTTTCTGAAATCACTAAGCATCTGCTGGCAATAACTTCCCATATCAGCTTTCAATTATAAATATCTATTTGCATCATAACAAAACAATTTAAATTCTTTACTGAGGGTGTTAATTTACCAAGAAATGAAATCGTTATTAGAATTCTCACCACTTATCAAACCGCCAAAGAAATAGAGAGTTATCCACTGATGCCCAAGCCCTGCGTATTTCTGGAAATATTCCACATAAAGCAGTTCCCTCCCCACCAGCTGCATTATATGTTTCAATCAGCACCGGAGGCAACTCCCAAGTGTCCACAACCTCAACTAAAGAAGGCCACTGCGGTGAGAAAGTCAGAGGATCAAAACCAATAGCCGTCAATTAGGTAGAAACCATTTATATATCATATTATATCAAGAACGAAATTTTCCAAATCACAATCAAATGCAAAAAATATGCATCAAGCCACAGTTTCACGTGATTTATTCAGTGTGACACCACAAAAACTATAATGAAGAAGTATCCAAAGGTTAATTCTAAAATTATTAAGATTTTTTTTTTTTTATTGGTGGGAGTGGGTGGGTTCATTTTTTTGCTTCCTTATTTATTTATTCGGGTTCTTGATTTTGGGATTATGAAGCCAGCGGAGGGGGTGTCTTTTAGGATTTCTACAAATAAACAGTTCACAATACTTGTTTCTTGCAGTTGCAAAATGTTTTCTTTTGCTTGGTTTTAGAGGATTCCTCATCCTCTTATTAATTGTAGATATGCTTCTATAATTGTTAAAATTCTGCTACTTATTCAGCCCTTCTCTGATAATACATGTTTTTAAGGAGCTTCGTGAAAATAGTGTTGTTGGCGACTGTTGTTAAGAAGTAAAGAAAAATTACGAATTCAATCGTAAAATTATTTTATCAAGAGAATGTATGGTTGAAAAAGAGTTTGGAATGGAAAAAGTCATTTTGGAAATGTTATATCATACAAGGGCAAGAAGAAAATTAGTGGATAGATAAATGCAAATATACAACACATTGCATGATGTATATGGAAGTCATGTAAGCTAATGTACCATAGCTATCATTAAGGGGGTGTCCTTAATCTGAATTTTAATGAAGTTTAACAAATGAATCTCCCCTTTTTTAGGGATTTAAAAGGAATTCCATGAAATCCATAAGAATCATATGGAAAAGGTAGAAATTGATGAAGTGTACTGTAAGTGTATATTTTAACTTAAACTCCATAAAAATTGCCTAAATCCACGACTTAGTGGCTGTTTGAATCTATTTATTCAAATTGAATTATAATGAGAAATTATAATGAGGTGAAATGAGTGGTGTAGATTTAATAAAAGTTTGAGATTTGTAGTTAGAAATGAGCAGTTGTCAATTCAGTAGTCAAATCAGTGGTACGTGGGATTATAATGTGTTTTTATAAAGAGAATCAAACACCTCCTTAAATAAAATCCATTAAAGCATATGCGTCTATTAAAATCGAAGGATGATTGAGTGCACCTATACTCCAATGGAATCATTAAAATCTAAGTTGAGGGTACCAAATTTTAATGGATTCCATTAAAATCTTAATTGAGAACATCTGGATTTATAAGGAATTCAATAATCCACTAAAATCCAAGTTGAGGACACCCTCCTAAGTTCAACTTAGCTATACCAAACTTCCTATAAGCTACACGAGAGTTGTACACCCCATCTTGCTTTGACCTAGTTATGTTTACGAGAAATCACAAGAATTTACCGTCTTCTTTTGGAGAAAAAGCACCAGGGCAGCAAAAATCAAATTTCTTGATGCGCTTTCTTTGGCACTTGTAGCTATGAAACAAGTAATTTTGTTCACCCGGCCACAGTGGGTGGGTGAACATTACTCATGAAACAAGTCCCAATCTTCTCTTTAGGTTGCCTTTTACTTATAGAGCAAGATCCAACATCTAAGTTATATCCCTAAATGAATTTCCAATTAAAGTTTGGGCATGGAACACATTTTTCAGCTAATTAAAGGTGCATATGGAGATCATTTTCAAAAGATCAATTTTTTCCTGCAAGCATTCTCAACCACGCATTCTTTTAAAATCATTTTTCACATTTTCTAATACAGTCACTCCCCATCCTGCCACAGGATTCTAAAGCTCACATATTTTTACAAAAATCACCTTTTATAAAATCAAATTCTCAAAATATCAAAACCATACACCCCCAACTTTCTATATGTCCAATTTCAGAATTTTAGAAAGATATAACTTTTCAAATAATAAATCAACTTAATATAACTCTGAAGCCTTACATTAGAGGTCAAATTAAATTCCGTCATATATTCTGTCACGGAATTGTATTTCATAGGAACTAAAGATATTGGAAATGATGCTGGTTCTCACAGAAAAATTTAACAAAAGTCAATTTACAAGTTAATACTACTGGAACGATCTTTCCAAAAGAAAAAGGATTACAAAGAGCAAAAAATGAGGTTATCAATACAAAATTCAGATATCTTAAAACTGACAATTTTTTGGATTTCAAATGGATTGAATTTTCATTTCAAATCCCACTAAATGGTTCTGATATGTTTTTGAGAGGGTAAATAAACTTTATCTGGCTCTAGTTAAAACATCCAAATGACATCTTGAATTCCTAAGCTTTCATTTATTTGTGGAATGCATATAAAATCATATTGTCAATTCTAAATCTAGTCAAATCCCATAGTTCAATAAGAATGCTTCTTAGTACATCTCAGAAATCCATTTAACTATTGTACCATTATCAAAGCAAAATTGATTGCAGTTAACAAAGTTATATCTCTTCTATTGATTTCCATTATGAGAATTTGAAACTTTCAATTAGAAAATTCAATTTGATTTCGCCATTGGGCTGTTTTCATTACTAGAGATACATAAGCAAATGGCTAAAGCAAATCAATCCTTCTTCTTTTTTTCTTCTTCTTTTTTTTTTTTTTTTTTTTTTTGAAGTTCCTGAACCCAGACCACTGACCGACCACACCCCCCAACCCCTTCAAAAAAAAAAAAGGGACAAAGACGATGAGGAAAGTTCATAAGTAAGACCTATCATCACATCCTGCAGCTATTAAATGCGAATTTCATTACTTTGTATCTTAGCACTAGCATATCCCCAACCAAATCACCTCCCACCGCCCCATTCCCAAATAATAATACTAATAAATAAAATAAAATAATCATAACCAAAAAATACTGGAAAAAGTCACTCCAGTCATCAAAAAGTGCGGTTACCGGGAAACAAGAACAGGGGACCTCTTTGGTCTTGTTCAAGAAGTGATTTCTTGCAAAAACTTGTGGCAGAGAAGTAAAGAGAGATTAAGGGGCGTGTCCCCAACAAAGAATTTGGTGGATTTTATTGGATTTATAAATTCTAATGGATTTCATAGATTTTGACAAAATTCTGCAGAATTCCACAGAATCGTTAAGATTCCAATGGAATTCTATTCAATGGATTTTAGTGGATTTCAATAGATTTTTGTGAAATTTGTTGCATTCAAGGAACTTAACAGATTTAAAATTTCATACTGTTTCAAGCATCCTCAATGGAAAATTTGAACTAATGGAAAAAAATAACTCAAATGCGAACTAATGAAAAAAATGCATAATCATTTATAAAATTATGATTCAAAAATTTAATAGAATTGTTTTAATATCTTAGTTTAAACTTTGAGAAACCTTTTTTTATTTTATTTTATTTTATATTAATTATTTATTACTAAATTTTTTTGCACAAGTTAAACATGAATTTGGGAAGAGAGTAGTAAAAAATATTAATATAATTTCATATACTTGATCATCAAAAAATAAAAAGAAAAAGATATTCACATTTTATGGTTAAACAATATATAAAAATATACAATCTTGTTTTTTTCCCCTTCTAAAACATTATTCATAGCTTTTTTTACACAATGAAAAAAAATTGTTAAATTATTAAAGGAAGTCATAACGTTTTTTTCCTTAGATAGTCATAAATTTTAATTCAATCTCCATTTTCGTCATTGGGAACTGATATTCTTGTAATTATTGTTTCTTGTTAGTTCTGAATTTCTTATTTATTTTATTTTTTTATTTTTTTTTGGGAAGCAATTCCAAGTCCAAATTCATTTTGCAATAATTTCATGTGCATGTCTTGATAAAACCTAAGAGCCATGAGAAGAAGAAAAATTACCTTGTGAAAGGTAGAGATGACGGTTGAGTTTAGAAAGAATGAAAGAGATGTGTATTTGTTGTTTTGTCTTTTTGGTTATTCATTTTTTTTTTAAATGGAAAAGAGGGAAGAATTAGAATTCCATCAGATCATACTTGGATTTGTAGAAGAAATTTTTATTCATGTTTATAAAATCCATTGAAATCTATTTTGGGGACACCAGAATTTGATGGATTCTATAAAAATCCAAATTGAGGATCTCTGGAATTATATGGAATTCTAAATTCCATCAAATTCTATTTTGGGGACATCCCCCTAAATGAAAATGTGAAAAATAATTTTTTATTAAAAATACCTAATTGAAAACAAAGTTTGACTGGCCGAAGAGCTTTTGGGCAAAACTTAAGCTTGAACAAATGGGCAGAAGAAGTTTTAACAACATGCTCCAATTATCACAAATGCAGGCATCCAAATACACTATGCAGAACTCAAGAAGAACAATGTCTTTCATGCTATCCAGCACTAAATCCTTAGAACAATGATAAATTATCACATTATATAGCTACCTGAGTACGTGCCAATTACACAATAAAAGTATACAAAAATTTCAGGTTAAATCATTAAATAAATACAAGGCGACCCAATTACAGTATAATGCATCTAGCTAAAGACAAGAGCAGTTACGGAACTGTGCACTTACTTACTCCCAGCACTACCATAAAGTCGAAAATACTAATATAGCATAATGTGGAGAATACTAATAGACAATGCAGGAACCCAAATATATTACAAGAAGTTGAAAATAAAATTACAGCATGAGCATAATGTGGCTATTTATATTTTAATAAAAATTTTATTTTACTACCGAACAACCATTAAATTTTCAGACCAATAGTAAAATAATAAGTGTCACAGCAGCCCCCTAAAGGCACTAGAATCCATGGGCGCGGGTTACTTAGTCCCAGACCCAAATAAAATTTAGCAAAGAAAAATAACAATAAAGTCACACAAAGTACCTCCCGGGGGTGAGTGGAGTAAGGGTGACTGGCGTATCTGGAAGCTTCCAAGGACTCTTCAAGGTCAAGCTGAGCCGCCATCTCTCTACAAATGCGGTCGCTGACGACAATTCCGGCATTCGAAACATCACGCATCACTATTTCGTTCTGCCAAGCCATCACGAGTCAATTGATTTAGTCTTTGTTACTTAAAAATCCCTATAATTCGAATATTGTACAAGCGGAAAGAGTTGAAAATTAGGTTCAGAAGCTCGTGCGTCGTGGAGTGCCACTCGACTTGGCCGGCGCCGGTTGTTTGCACTTGGCGGGGACTCGAATTTTGAAGTAGACGAAATTACTTTGAAATTAGGGTTTAAGCTGGGGAAAATTTTATTTGAATACTTCTCGTTTTGTTCGGTAAAGTGCCTTGAGGTTAACTTGGGTTCGGATGGGTATTGGTTTAATTGGGCCTGGGCTATGGGTCCGCCATTAATTGGTAGGATTTACTAGCTTTTTAATTTTTTGGGTAATTTTCAGAGAGGTCCCCAAGATTTGCAATCATTTGTACTTTCATTCATAACCTTTAAATATGGAGATGAAGACCCACAAGTATCCAAAAATTGGCACAATTCATCCAAATGAATAATTTTTTTATTAAAACATTAGTACGGCTTCGTTTGGCAACTAATTAATGAGATCCTATTATAATTGAATTTATTGGATTCCATCGAAGTTAAGAGATCGGAAGAGCAATACTATAACAGATCTTTCTATCTTGGATAATATTTGGATGAAAATTCACTGTGGACCGACTCTCAAGATCATGTTAGTTCACCGGTGGCCTCGATTCTTTTGTTTTAATCAAAAGACTAATATAGCCGGCACGTGGTTTATAGGCTTCCCTAGAACTAGCTAGTGGGGGTTAGGATTCAGGTCTTTCTATAAAAAACAGATCTAGTTCCAATTTGGAACCAGATCTGCCCATATGGCGCTCAGTCAGCGCCACACAGTTTTAGCTATAGGCCCCACAATTTTGATTAAAGAAAAAAAATATCCCTCACCAGATTACTTCTCCCCGTCGACCGAGGTTGCATTTATCTTCTCCTGTGTCCGATTCCTTCCCTGCAATTTTATCAACGCCAAGCACCAGGGAGATTAGGAGATCGACCTAGCTCTTCTTCATTTCTAACTTCAACTGTTTTCCCTCATTTTCTGCTGCTATTTTGAGCCATTAATTAATTTCGATAATAAAAATAGAGTATTTGCATAAGTATTATAGATATAGGAAATGGGAGATGTGTGGGCATGGCTACTTTTCTTCTTCACACTTATTGTTTTAATCGTCATACTTGTTTTCCAGGTGAGTTCCAGCTTAATTATGTTTTTAAAATTCGTTATCAAATAATATTTATCTTTAGATAATTTGTAGGAGTTTCATGTTTGTGCCTTGATTTTGCATTTCATGGTTTGACTCTTTTATGCTGCAATTCATGATAGAACAACCGAGACGTCTGCTCACATGAGTTTCAAGGGTTATTTCTCCGACAGCTGCTCCGACTGGCGGTTGCATGTCAAAGCACTGAAATTTGGGCAAGGATTGATTTTTGGATGGAGGGTTTACTGCTGGCTTTGCGGGGGTGGAGAAAGACCGAGGAGAAGCCAGACTCAGTCTGAAAATGGTGAGGGATCTGGTTTTTCTCTTTAATCAAAATTGTGAGGCCCATCGCTACATGGGCAGATCTTGTTCCAAATTGGAATCAGATATGTTTTTATAGAAAACCCTTTAGGATTCCCCTATCATATATTATTATTAAGGCTTCGATCTCTCAAATAATTAGGTGAAAATCAATCGTCTGATAAATGTGTCATTCCACTTAAAGGGTAAAAATAATTGGCTCAACAAAATGTTTTTCCGTACAACAAAATTGTAACAATTTCTACAAACACGTGTAGCTAATATAATACTAATGATAAAAAGGTAGATCGTGATGATTATATTAACTTTTTGCATAATTTGTTGCACTCATAGCATTACTCACACAGACACCGGCAAGATCGCAAACTGAGAGGCGAGCATGCAGTTAGTTAATTAACATACATTCGCAGTACGTGGTGGAATTCTACTTCTAATTTATGTGCAAGAGTGGCTTTAGTTGGACATATAGGTTAGATATATGACTTCGCACTTTGTTTCTGTTATTTTTCCCCACTTCCCAGGTTATACTTATTGGAAAAGAAAAGGGAAAATATATTCCCACTACGAATTTTTATTTCCACACTACATTATAAACACACTAAAATTAAAAGATATTTTTAATTTGTACACCATTACCGATTTGCGCATATACCCATAGAATTAATCATCTATAATAATTAGTTTATAAAATCACATCAAAGATTTATATTTCTTAATATATTATTAGATCTAAGACGTAATTGTTGTCTTTGATATTGTCCATAACTCAAAATATGTACAAATTGGATCCTCTCATCATGAACATTAATTCAAGCTAATTTATAAGAGCAAACTACTAGTACAAGTTCGTATGTAGACCTAAAAGACAATCTCTCAAAATTAATTTAATAGAATCCTAAATCATTTATAACTTTCCAAATTAGATTTAATAATTAATTTATTTGATTTGATTAATTTTTTAAAATTGAAATTGAATAAGAAATATCCCAACATTTTTTTTTTGCAATAAAAATATTCTAACTTTTCAAAGAACTCAAATAAAAATGTATAGAGTTTTCAAAACATTTTTTCAATAATTCAATCCTACAAAATTGAAATTAGATTTTAAGTTACCACCATTCATTTATCATACCATAATATAATATAATATAATATAATATAATATAATATAATATAATATAATATAATATAATATAATATAATATAATATAATATAATATAATATAATATAATACAACAGTTTTCAATTAGATTTGGATTCTCAATTACAATTTTTTCGCTCTTTTGATGACATCATCATGATGTTGCACAATAATTTGGATTCAATTGGTTTTATTTTTCAAGTTTTAAACTTTAAATTTTTCTTATTTGTATATTCATCACAAGTTTTCAATAATTTATATTAATTTTTTATATTCCTTTTTTATTTTAGTTTCCTCACTTCTATTTTTTTAGTATTTATATATAATTATGAGTTTTTACAATTTTTTATTATCCGCTACCGATTTAAATTTGACGATGAGTAACTGTTCACTTTCTTATGAATTAGTATTTTTTAGAATTATTCTTCCTGTTACTGAATTATTCGAAAATGAGCACATTATAAACTAATTATCTGGTATTATCTCTATTTATTTATTTATTATTTATGTTTATTTGATTTTTAAAATTTCTTTTACAGAGTCCTTGATAATATCGAAACCAAAATTTATTTTAGAACAACTTAGAAATCTATTTCAAATAACTTATATTACAAATGAAAACTTAGTTCAAAATAACTTGGAGTAAATCAACTTATTTATATATTCTTCTTTTTTTTGCAATAAAAATCCATTTATTTGCGTCATGTCAACAACTAAAGACACATAATATAATTCTATTATAATAATATATGGCTAAAATTTATTTTCTTGACATCTATGATCTAAATTAAAAATCTTTGTGATTATTTCTTTAATCTTTAGGGTTGTTTGAACCTCTTTATTTTTTCCATTTATAAGTTCACTTACCATGATTTGATAATTACTCAACAATCATCACATATTTTAAACTTCAATTAAATCGCTACCGCTCATTTCCACTCATTATAAATTCCCTTTATAAATCATAAAAATAAAGAGTTTCAAACAAGCTCTTTGTTTCTATATTATTTATGTTGCAACGATTAGGTTGTAGATGATGTAAATAATTTATTTTTTAATCTTTGTTCCATAGATATGAAGCCTTCAAAATATCGACTGAATTTATGTTGTTATTTCATTTTATTTAATTATTATTATGACTATTTATTTTTTTTTGCAATTTATGTAATGAAATTTTTTATATGAAACATTGAGAATTTCTCGTGCTACGTATGGGTTAAATACTAATTGATCAATATTTTTATTTGACAAAGATAATAATGAATTTTAGAGAAAATTTTGTGAATAAAGGGACAAGAAATCCACAAGAAGAAAATAAACTACACAAAAAAGAAAAATTAACCTCTCTATTGTGATTATCTGGTATTATTTTCCTTTTTAGGAAGTCCCACATATATAGTCATCTTTATATTAAAAAGTCTAACTTGCATTTCTTTATAAATATATATGTCTGTTTAACATTTTAATTATAACTATCAATTTTGAATTTTATTCATAAAAATGATACATCGAGAGAGCACTTTCTTATAAATATGAAAATTTTTATCTGAACAGGTATCGAATGAATACGGGTATATACTCGTCTGAGACATATATTATTAGACTGTTAACTAATAATATTAAATAAGTTAGATGATTTAAAAGTGAAATATAGCAAAACATTAATTGAGTGCATAAACATGTAACTATTAATATACTATTAATAAAATATAAATTTAATTAGTCAAATACTAAATTAAAACTGTATATTTATTATTTTAGCTATGCAAATATGATAATGTGTATTTGTCTAATATTTTATTCTTCATTATTATTGAACTTTTTTGAAAATTAATCTTCCCGTACAATGCACGAGTGAGAGGCTAAATTTATAGTTGTAATAATTGATTGTGACATGATTATTTATAGCGATGGAAATAGGGCGAGTTAGCCATACTTTGGACCCGCCCCATGAGTCTTGAAGTCAAGACATGTCGGGTCATGGGACGGGTTGGGACGCCACCATGACCCACAAAAGGACTCATGAATTTTTCCCCTTTCAATTAATGTTATGTGCAACGCATTATTAATTGATGAACGTAGAATAAAACAAAATATTTATTTAAAATTTTAAAGTTCTCAACATTAACTAATATAATAACATGATTCTTTCAATTCGACAGAAAATTCCTTTCAAAAAAATAATATAATAAAAAAATAAAAATAAACTGTCACGGATTTAATGGTCGATTAGTCAAATGGCTATCTCTAATAATTTCTATACATTTTTCTAAATAAATTTATTAAAAATAACAAAATGCTTGGTGGGTCACGGGGTTTATAGTGTGGGTCCAACCTAACTCGCACCCGCCCTGGACCCACAGCGGGTCAAATAATGTTGTCTCATACTCTTTCTTTTGCCCCGATTAGACGTGACGAGTTAATCATATTAGAGGCATATCTCCACGTGCTTATATTGATGGGTCAAATTGCCATCTCTAATTATTTGACTACTAATTATTACAACTTTATATAGGTTGAACGTGTGAATTTGTACGACGAGTTTGGCAGATACTAGAATTATGAACTCAGACATTTTACTACGAATATTCCATAATAAATTGTAATTCGCATATTAATTCATAATTTTATACAATACAACTGATATATTGTACTTTATTTGTAAAATGATGTCCACACTCACACGTCAATTTTGATATAAATGTATACTATAACTCTGCATGGGTGAAAAAAATCTAGTATCATATATAATACAAGAGTTTTCAATTAGATTAGAAACTAACGATGCTCAATTGTAATTTTCCCGTCTATAATTTTGCGGACTTTATCATGATGTTGTACACTTGACTCGACTGGGTTACGCTATCACGCTTGACTAGGCCAGGTTATTATTATTATTATTTAACGTCATAGATTGTATGGAGATCATAAAATTGGATAAAATTTTCCCGAAATCATGACAATTTATGTAACACTTTCATGCATTGTATTAGTGTAACGATTATATATATATATATATATATCAGTGCATCATGATGCGATTGTTACGGGGTACGGGGCATTACGTTTTAAATATTGTTCCTTACTGTTGTTCCAATCGGATAAATTTTTTAAAATTACTATCTACAAAAATTTTATGTTGTTGTTCTCATGCATAAAACTCTAAATCTGTTAAAAAAACTTTTTTTTTAACTTAAAAAAAATTAAAACTCAGCCACTTGATCTCTCTAATCAAGTTTCTTATTGAAAGTCTTTCGAATAGAGAACAATTTGGGATTAGTGTATTTTTGTCAATATACAAGTTTTATCAACACAAAATTAACTCACTAATCGAGATAGTCTAAAAAAGAGAACACCTACATTAAAACGAAATTTAAAATAAAAAATGGAAAACTTATAAACATCATTTTCGAGTTTTAAAATTTAAACTTTTCTTATTTGGATATTCATCACGAGTTTTCAATTAACTAGATTAGTTTATTAGTTTTTTTATATTTCTTTTTTATTTTACTTTGTTCATTTCTATTTTTTTAGCATTTATATATAATTATGATTTTTTACAATTTTTTATTATCTGCTACTAATGTAAATTTGACTGTAAGTAACTGTTCAACTTCTTATAGATTAGTATTTTTTCAGAATTATTCTTCCTACTGCTGAATTATTCAAAAATGAAGTCATTATATACTAATTGTCTAGTATTGTCCCTATTTATTTATTATTTATATATGTTTGTTTGATTTTCAAATTATCCCTATTTATTTATTATTTATGTTTGTTTTATTTTCAAAATTTCCTTCCCAGGTCCTTGATAAATATGAAGACCAAAATTTATTTTAGAATAACTTAGAAAACAAATTTCAAAATAACTTAATCGTATAAATGGAAATATAATACCACAGTTGTTAGTACGGTTGCAATTTTATCTGGCGCAATTAGAAAATTTTCCCACCTTTTGCAGTTCTCTGGTATTATAAACTAATTGTATGGCATAATCCCTATTTATTTATTATTTTTGTTTGTTTGTTTTTCAAAATTTCTTTTCTAGAGTCATTGATAATATGGAAACCAAAATTCATTTCAGAATAACTTGGAAACCTATTTCAAAATAACTTATAATATAATTGGAAACTTATTTCAGGATAACTTGAAGCAAATAAACTGATTTATTCTTTTTTTGTACAATAAAAATCCATCTATTTGCGTTACACCAACAACTAAAGACACATAATGTAATTATGTCATAATAATATATATAGTTAAAAATTATTTTCTTGACATCTATGATCTAAATTGAAAATCTTTGTGCCTATATTTTTAATCTTTGTTTCTGTATCATTTATGTTGCAACGATTAGGTTGTAGATGATGTAAATAATTTATTTTTTTAGTCTTGTTTCCTCCATAGATGTGAAGCCTCTAAAATATCGATTGAATTTATGTTGTTATTTTATTTGATTTAATTATTATTGTGACCACTTATTTTTTTTGCAATTTATGTAATAATTTTTTTTTTAAATATGAAACATTGGGAATTTACCTCCCCGTGCAACATACATGTTAAATACTAATTGATTCTTAATCAGTTTTAAACAAAGAGACATAAAATCTACAAGAAGAAAAGGAACTACACAAAAAAATTACTCATTCCATACTGATTATATGTTCTTATTTTCCTTTTTAGGATGCACCACATGCATAGTCCACTTTTGTATATTAAAAAGTCTAACTTGCATTTCTTTATCCTTATTTAATACTTTAATTAAAACTATCAATTTTGAATGTTACTCCTAAAAATGGTATGTCTCGAAGGCACTTCCTTATGAGTATGAAAATTTTTATTTGAACGTGTATTGAGCGAATACATGTATGTACATATCCGATACGTATTATTAGACTGTTAGCTAATAATATTAAATAAGTTAGATGATTAAAAAGTAAAATATAGTAAAATATTAATTGGCTATATAAGCGGTAACTATTAATATATTATTAATAAAATATTAATTTAATGTGTCAAAGACTAAATCAAAATTATATATTTATTGTTTTTGTTATGCAAACCCGATGACCCATATCTCTTCAACATTATTGAGTTTTTTAAGAATTAGTCTTTCCGTACAACGCACGAGTAAAAGGCTAAGCTCATAGTTGCAATAGTTGATTGTGATCTAATTATTTGACTGCTAATTATTACCACTTTATATAGGTTGGACGTGTGAACTTACACGATGTGTTTGGATGAGACCCGATTTATGAACTCAGGTATTTTACTACAAATATTCCATGGTGATTTGTAATTCGCATATCAATTAGTAATTTTATACAATACAACTGATATATTGTATTTTATTTATGATATAACGCCCCGCACTCATACGTTAATTTTGATACGAATATACACTATAACTCTACCCGTGCAATACACGGGTGAAAGAAATCTAGTTTTTTATTTAAATCCAATCATATCTTCTTAAGTAATATTGTAAATTTTTTAAAAAATTTTGATATTATTTAATTAGCTATAATATACAACTACATATAACAAATGTGTCATTAATTCAAAATTAATTGTTTTTCTATAAAAAAATTTATGTATTGAACCGTGTTGATCTTTGACTACCTTGCTTAAAACAATTTACGACATTTATCAATATATAAAGATAAAATAAAATTTTTAAATGAAAAAGTTAAATGAGCGATTCATTACTATTTTTTTCATCTGTAGATCTATTTATAGAAAGCAAGATATATTAAAATGAAAAGAAAAGGTTAAAATCATTTTTCATGAAACAACACCTAAGAGTTAGGTACTAAAATGGAACTGTAAATAAAATAAATCTTTAAAATCTAAAGTTTTTGAGTCATACTGTAAATCAAAATTGTGGCAATAGATTACTAAAAATATGGAATTGAAAAGAATAATTTTTAAAAAGTATTCAAATTAAAATAATTATGATTGCGGTGAAAAGAAAAAAAAGGATTAAATTTGATAATGGTTATTAATGTAATTTTAGCTATGTATATTTAAATAAATAAAGAAAATAGTTTAAAATGTGGTGTTAGAATAATTTTATGTGGTGGGAATATAATTTCCCAAAAGAAAATTATAACTAAAATATGTCCTCTCATAATATAAAAAAGAAAGTGATATACGAAAAGAACAATTTATTTTATTCAGTAATTCTAAAACCACTCATATGGTTCGAACATGAATAAGTAACATTGGTTAGTTGACCATTCCAAATTGTTGGTTATTTATATACAATGGGTGGAATTGAAGATTTACAAACAATCAAGAGTTTTGATACTTCTACGGACACTTTTATAAAAACTTATACAAACTGACAAGTGACAAGAATATGTTTTTAACACGTTACACCAGCTAAAAAAGCAACCAAGTGATTGTGCCACACCAATATGTAAACTTTTTGTACAAATTATATGTACAAATAAACTTGTCCAATAGCTAATTAATACATGACGACCAACTAAGTATGTTAAATTTTCATATCTATAATAATCTCAATCCAACATCACTTGGGTCGAGAAAAGAAGACTAGTTTATGAACTACGAGACCTAGTCCAACTGGTATAAAGTCTTGTGGATGTAAGTTCAAGAGCAAATCTATGCGGATTAAACTCAAAACGAACAATATCATGTCAAGTGAGTTAGGTCGTTACGATATCAGATAAACATGTCTTCCAAGAATTGTTGCACTGCATATGCTATTTTTCACAATTTTCTCCAAATGGCATTATCACACAAGGTTCTATCTTTTATTCAAATGTTTCAATACCTGTACTAACAAGAAAGGAAGTTCTCCAATCAGACAAAAAGAAAAGGAATTAAACAATATAAAAATAATAAGGGAAAAGGGCAAAAAAAAAAAATGGAAGAAGGAGAAGGTAAAAGTAAAAGAAAAAGAATTGTTCTCAAATCCGATTCCGAATTAATTATAATCAATAATATATATATATATATATATAGCCAAAATAATCTGAAGAATTAGTGAATTACAAGGATTGTTATCAACGCTTCTTTTATTGGCGAAATATCTAAATTGATATTTGCCTCCACTTTTTATAAATTTTATAAGGCATATGGAAACTCTATCTTTCCACTTTTTATTAGTTAGGTCTCTAATCCTTTTTTAATGCCGTAGCCTCTAACTTTTCATAGATTCTCATATAAAGTCCTTTATAACATTTATGTACTTACTCTTTATTAAAAAAAAAAGAATTCTAAAATTGGCAAAATTAAAAAAAATAAAAAGGAAAATATTTTTTTCTCACCAACCTACTTCTACTCATCCCGCCTCTACCTCAAACTCGACTGAAAATTACAAATATTAACAATTTTTTTTTTCATTTTAGGGGACACCTCATTTTTTTCCTACCACTAGATTATCACTCGTGCATTGCACAAGAAAAATACATATTATGTTTTTGAAAACAATAAATAATAAGATTTTTTTGTACGGTGAAATTTTATAAGGTTACGTTACCGAATAAATAATAGTTAATTTTTAGCGTCAACCAAATAATAATAATGTAATTTTTTTCTTATCATCTTAAGGTAAGTATAGCTTACAATAAATTTTAACCCGACTGTTATCGTTGACACAAATAAATATTATTTTATTTTTTCACACTAATCTATATATTAACTAAATAAATGATTTAGGTAAATGGCATTATATGAAATAATTGCTAGTTGGGCAGTGTCGTGTACTCTGAAAATATTTCTTATTCAAAATCAATAAAGACAGATAGCATGAATATTATCCTACACGACGCTCTTCCGATCTCATAAAAGTAGTTATATGTAAAATAGTCGTAATATTCATTTATACACGGTGAGGTAGATTCAATTTAATCTTTGAAGAGTTGGGCCTATCCTCGATGTTACGATCCTACCTGCTTTAAAAAGGTCATCTGAGATAGTGGGGAGTTTGTTTGCACTAATTGCGAGTCACGATTCATCGGGGGTGTATGGTGATATAGTATCAGGTTAAGAGTGAAGCACCGGAGTAGTTACGCTAAACTAATGTTGTGGGATAGGAAGGGTCAGCATTTACTTGGAAAAGCTGTCGGGGAGTTCTCAAGTCATATTGACATGGTACTGGGTGTTAACAGAAATAGTTATTTGTCTTGTGATTTGTGACTTTATGATTTTATGATTTGCCCAGTAATTTCTTTTGATTTGTGTTGGCATAAGACAAAATGGTTCCAAAAAAAGTCCGGATGAGATATGATGCCATTTAGTTGGTCGGGAACTTCTATTTGTAATAGAGTATACCCTGATAAACCCATTTGGTAGTGTCATAATCTACTCGGTCAATATGGTCTCGGAGAACCAGAACAAGATTGAGCTGCTTAAAACAGTAGATGGATCAGATTCTGAGGTAACAATCGGTAATTTGCACCAGGATTCTTTTCCTATTCCACTTTGTTCTTCTACTTATTCGACTTTGTTCTTCTACTTATGTACAAGTTATTAAATTTGTGTAAAGGCTTACAACTCAGACTTGGACTTGGATCAACTCTTTGATTCGCCTGCTGCTGTTGCGTCTAAGGTGGTAAGTTCAATTTTATTAGTTACTCAAACTACATTCTCATGACAAAAGAAGTTACAAAAGTATAGTATTAATATTACTTTTTCTTTTTAGCCTTTGAACTCTCCCGACAATGATGAACTCCAAACTCTTGATGGATCCCTCTCCAAGTGATCGGTAGAGCATGATCTATTGAGACACGACGCAGCCATGTCAACACAATCCTCGAGCAGGAAGAAACGAAGAAGAAATCGTAATTGAAAACAATGTTTTGATTTTATTGTTTAAGGCTCAGTGCCCACCTAACTGCATAAAATTGTAAAACTGCTTTGTTTAGTGCACAGCTAACATGTTCAGTTTTTGCTTCCTTTTATCCTGCCATTTTACTTAGTTTTTTTTTTTTTGGTCTGCTTTTTGAATATCGATTGCAAATTAATATTTGCTTGTGGTGTTTTTTGAAGTTTTTTGGTTTGAGTTGTCTTGTAGTGTTATTGCTTTTCAAATTTTTATTGTCGTTATTTTAAATTACGTTAGGCGAAAATCATAGTTGTTATTTGGTTTTTTCTGATGTGTTTATTGTTGTACACATCCTTATTTTATAAGTTGTGTCATAAGCTTAGTTTTTTTTTTTTACACAAATTTGGCAAACAATAAGTTGAGCAAATAGAAGAATATTGTATATATTCTTAGATTCAACTCTTGAATAGTTCACAATGTTTGGTCAAGGCATCCCGAGCAACGTACGGGTGAAATCACTAGTATACATTCATTTATACCGGGAAAATTAAGAAAAAATTACAATTATAATTTTGAATAATCAAAACTTATCAATAATTTAAACAATTAAATGATGATAATTATCTATTAGTTATTAAATTTATAGTGAATCTTATTTCAAAATAGTGAATGGATAAGGTAAAAGTGAATTAAAAAATTGAAAAAATTCAGAATACTACACATGTTACTATAATATGAAACAAAATGTCCAAAAAGACCATACTAACAGATTTTTTGATGAGAAAGCTACGGTATCTGATAGTAATGGGAGGAGCAAATTAAAGAGGAGAGCAAAATGGGGTCTCGTCTTTTGCTGCAAAAAATGACTATCGGAATTTGTTATTTATGGTCGAGTTGGGAGTAGGAACTAGGTAGATAGGATGCTAAAGAAATTATTTTCTTTTTAACAGGGGTTGCTGAATACCAAAAGCTTATTACACGGAATCCTATTTTTTTAGAACGAGTTGAGGGTGTAGGCATTATTGGAGGAGAAGAAGCACTAAATTGGGGTGGCATAACACCTGGTAGAGAGACCCAATCTTGAGTGAAATAAATACCGCGGCTTCCATCTTTTTCAATAAAATCATCACGCAGTAAATCAACAAAGCCCAAAGTGATGTCTCTTTCCCCTTCAAGTTTACCTACTACGGTACCAGAGTGAATATGATCTCCATCAAAAGAGACGTCCCTTTTGAAGCCTGAATTGATTTTCCTTGATACCTAACATAATGCATGAAAGGACCCTCGAACAAACATAGGTTGGTCTGAAAATCCTTAACAAAGACGTCTACAAGATGTTCTATTTTTCTATAGAAATATATTCGTTCAAGAAGAGTTCCAGAAGATGTTGATCGTAAATGAGAAGATTGGTTACGTAGATTTCTTATAATTACAACACATATAAAGGGATCCCTTTTGATATGCTGAAGAGCATCCCTATCGATAATTATCTAGGAAACGGTCTATATATTTTTCTTTTTAATATTTTTTAGTTTTTTAAAATTATTTTTTGTTTTTATTTAAAGAATAAGGGGTATTAAGGTTACTTTAATGGGATTAGGGACCATATATGCAAATTTACGAAACAATGACGATCCATGGAGTTGAGAAAAAAGAATGAGAAGGGTTGAGGACCATATGTGAAGTTTGCCAAAATTTTAAACTTCTAAACTGAGTATCTTCAGTGATGAAATTTGTTACGATGTTATAAAATTAGAGACAATCCTATTGATTGAACAACACTTTAACCAAATTTTCCATGAACTACAGATTAATTAGAATCAGCGACTGATGAGTTTTTAATATAATAATAATTTCATTGAGTACAACTTCAATACTTGACTTATATTTTGTGTCAAATTTTTTTTTTATGCTATATGTTTTATTTTATTTTAATTTTTTATGTTATGATTTAGTCTCTCTCTCTTTATATCTCTAACTCCGAAAATTACACTTTTTTTTAAGGGAGGGGAAATTACACTTTAATAAAGCAGCTTGTCAAGTCATTAACTAATCAAATACTTGTATATATGTATAATAAAATACATGCATGCGCTTTGAAGTGTAATTTATCATATGCATGATATGATTACAAAAAAGTTGGTTATTAACATGTGTGGCGTGATGAAAAGTTGGTTATTTTTCACAATTCTCTGACAGAATTGGTAATTTTCAAAATTTTCTCAAAATCGTATTATCACGTATATGTTCTTTCTTTCATTCAAATGTGTGTTTCAATGGTTCTACTACAAGAAAGGAAGTTCCTCCAACCAGACAAAAAGAAAAGGGAAAAACAAAAGTGAACAATATAAATAGTAATAAGAAAAAAAGGAACAGAAAAGGTAAAAGAAAAAGAAAAAGAAAAAGAAAAAGAAATGTTCTCAAACTGATTCCGAATTAATTATTAATCAATAAAAAACAATTTAGCAAAAAAAAAAAAAAGATGCAAAATTGATATTCTCCCTGTCGGAAAAGATTGTGAGTAACCAGCTGGTTGTATTTTTTTTCTTTTTTTGACATCAAGTGAATAGTACTATTGATTATTACATCTATATGTAACCAAAACTTTCCTTGTTCAGCTTAAAGATTTTATGATGAGCGAGCTTGAAACTTGGTCTTGGAGTTTGTTTGATTCTCATTATTCTCCTCATTTATAATTTTACCTATCACTAATTTGACATTTGATTCGACAACTACTCAATTACAACCACATATTTTAATTATTTTTATATTTGCAATACATATTGTACCTCTCTCTTCATAATAATTTCCCCAAATTTTGATAAATAATGAGAATCAAACAAGCTCTTGGATCTAATATACATTTTCATTCTTTGCTTTTTTTTTTTAATAAAAAATTTCTACTTCGCTTAGACTCGCATATGCTTGAAAAGGTTTTATGTTTGAGTTATATATATATATATATATATATATTCCTACTTAGACTCCCACATGCTTGAAAACATTTGCAACTTTAACTCGACGCTTCATCTCTTTTTATGCTTTGTAGGTCCTTAACACTAAGAGTAAGAGGTCTTGTGTAGATGCCTCCTTTATATTTGCATATATATGGGAATGTATTAAGTGTCGAACAAATTAACACAAAATTTAATGCACAGAATTTACATATTTTGGCTACTATACTTGAAAAAAAATCACTTGGGATGAAAGAAATGGCTTGTCGATCACCATCACTTGGTGAACTTAGAATATAAATGAAAATATGGGGGAATTTTTCTCTTTATTATTTTTAGACTGTTCTTCATTTATCATTTTTCTGAAATAATTAAAAATTGATAATTTTTTATTTTTGAAATAAGGGATTTTTTTTTTAAAAAAAGAAGAAATAAGGAAAATTTTTTGTAAACAAAATCATAATAACTGACTGGTCCGATCTCCTCAACTCTCAGATAATAATTAGGTCAAATTAATCAATACAAACAAAGGTGGCCAGGCTTTCATAAAAATGCAATTGGTACAATAGAAATATACAATTACTTTGACAAACAAACATGTTATGTAACCCATATAATACCATCCATCAAAAATATTGGAAGAAATTAAAAACGTTTTATTAGTAGTAGTTCTCTCGTCTATTCAATTGTTTCGATAGTTCTTTTTACACATCACATTCTCCCAAATAAATCATCTTTCCTATGTTCATGTCGTCAGAAATAAAAGCACTTCCATTTTATTTTTGTCATCCCTTTATCTTCCATTACCGTCGTTCCCTCTTATTTTCCTTCAAAAATTGAACCTTCATCTTCCATTCTTCACTGCAATTTTCTTTTAACCAATCATACATACACATACACAGTTTCTAACACGGAAAGCCTCATAGTTCTCCCTTCATTTCTCACTGCAATTTCTAACTAGAATAACCAACCATTTATTCTCAACAATTTCCACCTAAAGACATTCTTCTTTGCAATTTGAACGGCCAAAACCACATATGCCCTTCGGAGTTTACTTCTCTTGATACTAATTTAATTTTTGTAATCTGACATACCGCGTCTAGAGCTTTGCACAAAAAAGATGAAGATCAAACTGGTGCAGTTTAAATACATTGTTGTTAATTGGGGGTTATGTTAATCAAGTAATGATTGATAAAGAAATTTATGAGAGATTGGAGGAGATTGAAATAGCAGTAGACTTATTGCTTCCTTCAAAGATGAAGTAACGGCGTTTGTGAATTGATGGAAGAATAATCTTCCGATCTATTAGGGAAAACGATAATGTGTAAAATTAATGTGATGTGTCAAAAATTCATTAGAGGGACAGCGGAGGGGACGGGAATTGGGGACGACAGATCTCGGCCCCTCGTTAAAGCAAAAGAAGAATATGTCCTTTATCTTTGCTTGAGTTTAGAGACTTTAATATATGGTAAAAGAAATTAATGCATGGCTCTTCTATGGATCTCCCTATAAATAGGTGATTGTAGTTGGCCAATTCACGTACTCACACTGAAGTTACATCACTGTAATCCAACTCACTTCATACTTTTGAAGTTATGAATAACCGAAACACCAACTCAATCCCACTTCTGAACTACCCCGTTGGTAGTAAGCCTAGCAAAAATGGCATAGCCATGATCCAACGCTCTGATTTCCCAGCGGGTTTTGTTTTTGGTTGTGCAACATCCGCTTATCAGGTGTGCGTGCGTGCATGCATGTGGAATGTTCAGCAAATCAACAACGCTAAAATTAAACAAGTCAAATTAATTTACTCTTAAAACATCGATCTTGTTAAGAAAAATAGAGTATACTCTTAACATTTTTGTTATTTATTTTTATATATCTCTCTCGATGTAGGATTTATCCCCCTTCATTGTTGATTTTGTTCTCTTTGCCATGTAATTACAGGTTGAAGGTGCATGGGCCGCAGATGGCAAAGGCGCGAGCAACTGGGATGTCTTCACGCAAAGAACACCTAGTCTCTCTCTCTCTCACACGCACACACACATAAAAAAAAAAAAAAAAACTAAGCTAGGTTTATAGATGCTGAGCTTGTTTGTTTGTGTGACAGAGAAAATTGATGGTGGAGCTACTGGATGTGTTGCTATCAATCATTATCATAGGTTGAAGGTAATCCAACAACGTAATTAAATTTATTTATTTTTTGGGAAATCGAGTTTAATTAGTACTATTTCCTTTCATTTTTGTTATGAAGTTGTAGACTCCATAGAAAAATAAAATCCTTAGCTCAATAACTTTTATTTGTTTTCTAATGGTGCAGGAAGATGTGGCTTTGATAAAGAAAGTGGGGTTTGATGCATATCGATTTTCAATTTCATGGAGCAGAATACTACCAAGTATATTTACAATCATCACAAAATAATATGTTTAATGCTAGCTTTATCGAAAAAGAAAAGTCTCATGGAGTTTTGTCATTATTTGAATCTTAGGAGGAAGAATATCCACTGGCATCAATAGAGAAGGAATCAAATACTATAACGATCTTATAGACTTGCTCATACTTGAAGGTTGACGAGATTTGAACAGTATAATACAATTATAAAAAGAGACGAACTAATACTTCTATCTCAAATTAATTCTTATATTTACTTTGTGTACAGGCATTACACCCTATGCAACTATCTTCCATTGGGAGGTTCCTCAGTGCTTGGAAGATGAGTATACAGGCTTCTTAAAACCTCAAATTGTGTAAGTAACTGTAACACATTGTAGCTAAAAAATTATTACCAAAAGGGTCCATCAATGACACGTACATTATAATATTAATAAATGTGTTGGTACAATCTATATATAGGAAAGATTTCTGTGAGTTTGCTGAGCTTTGCTTCTGGGAATTTGGAGATCGAGTCAAATATTGGATCACACTGAATGAGCCGTGGTCCTACACAGTTCAAGGCTATGTGAATGCTAATTTCCCTCCCGCTCGGGGTGCCACTTCAACCACTAGTCTGTCAAAATTTATCCATCCATATAGAGTTAGAGCTGGAGCTGGAGTTGGAGATGTATTTGCTCCTACGGCTGGAAATCCAGGCACAGAACCATATACTGTGGCACATCATTTGATCCTTGCTCATGCAGCAACCGTTGATATTTACAGACGAAAGTTTCAGGTACTACTAATCATATTGTCCTCTCTCTCTCTCTCTCTCTATATATATATATATATGTTGAGGATCCGTTTTAATTGCAACCAATTAATATAAATAGTTTTAGTTATAAAAGTTTGATGGTTGACACCTCAAATGAATTAATGTACAAAAGGGTATATCATGTCGTACTCATGTGAGGTATCAAATTTTATAGTTGACACCTTGTATGTTTATAATCAGAATCGTTTATATTTACAGGCACATCAAAGAG
>CAVNYN010270574.1:0-14906 GCA_963692815.1 Nyctanthes arbor-tristis | reverse complement strand
CTAATTACTAATTAACATGCATGTTCACACGTAGTCAATTGAAATCTTTCCTCTTTTTTTTTTTTTGGGTGGGGGTGGGTGCGGTGGTTGTAAAACTGTTGGTCATTTTACGGGGTGTTTAATTCTCATGATAATTCTATAATTTAACAACTCCTCAATTACAATGACACATTTCAAATATCCACTAAATCATCACTACTCATTTCACCTCATTGTACTTCACGAGTGTAGCTAATACTCGCTTTTTGCAGTTGCAATTATTCAAAAGAGGGGGGAGAGAATTTTCAAGTATTCTATAAAGCAAGCAAAGAAAGTCCTACCAAATATTTTACAGATATTGCTTAGTTGTTAACCATATGAGAACAGAAAAGATTGATTTAGACTAATGGTCTAATTTGGAAGAATTATTGATACTAGAGAATTATGGCTAAATCATACTTCTAATTACTAGCATTCTTGTTTCAATTTATTTGCATTAATTCTTTTCTCATAATTACTTTGAACAATTTCAGTACTTGTATACCAGGCTAGGATCACAAACATAGATTAGATTTTCTAATTTATGGCCCCTCTGGAAAGGCCAGGAAACCCAATTTGTTTTGAAAAGATAACCGCTGGAAGAGACAATAAAGGTCAAACCCATGTGAACCCGGCCGACACCTGCCTCATTCAGGAGCATAATTCTTGTCATTTTCCCACGTTACCTAACTTCCATCAACCACAGAACATTTTGTTTGTGGAAATTTGGGAATTGTAAAGGGCAATTTGGGAATACAATTTTTAGACTCTACTTTTTGTCACTTCAGTTAGTCAGTATTTATTGTTGTTTGCAGAATTTTTCATGCGGCCACAAATCCAATGGTCAGATTTTTAATTCTCTACATCTTACAATTTCAATTCCAGACGGATAAGTAATAGATGGATTCGTACTTGTTATTGTTTCAAATTCCAAGCGATTTACCTGCTTGCAAAATGTGAATGAAATTTTAAACAAAGTATCAGTCGTAAGAAAAGTTTACCTTGCAAAGGTAATAGAAGTTCAAGAATATAGACCACCCCACCATGTTTGGCAGCTGCCCATGCAAGCTCTGGAGTGCTTGCCAAGGCATAAAGAACTTGAAGAGCTCCTTCACGGCAGCTGGGGGCTGAGTGGAGCATCTGTAATAAAAGAAGAAGACTAGAACCATCTGCAACCATTGCCTCCAAGCAGGGAGCATATGTTGTTAAGCTTGACAGAACACTTAAACATAGTTGAGGAACGTTGCTTGTTGAAGCAACAGGAAGAGAAAAACATTCAAAAATGGGCAATAACTTTTCCTTTGTGGAGAACAAAGAGGCCAAGCTGGGATTATTTGTCAATATGTGCTGAAATAATAGGGCAAAGATATCAGATTCCGCAACTAAAAGAGTAAATATAAACATAAAACCAGATTTTGTACCTGAAGAGAAGTAAGTGCAGATTGAAGGCTGTTAACCAATTCAACTTCAGACTGGTTCATAATTTTCATATCAATGGGCTCTGAATAATCACTTGGAGATGGCTGCTCCGAAGATGATCCATTGGTCATGTCCCCAGTAACATTCAGAATTGTATCTGCTGCAGGCTGATTATGAACTAAATGTGATATAAAATCCACAAGGGCAAGAATGAAGACCTCAGGTTCACTAATTTCAAAATCTGGTTGATCATTATAAACTCTCAAGTATACATTTCCAACATAAAGTTCTTTTGACAGTGCTTCATATATAAAGGAATGTGACTCCTTTACGTTGTATGACCCATCTGGACCTTGGTTTGCACGCTGCTGGTCCACAAATTTCAGCAGTTCTGCTCGGATTGATGAGTTCCAGATTATCTGGAATTCCGATGAAATAGTGAGAACTGAAGGTTCAATAATGACAAATAGGGTACATGAAATAAAATTGGCTGCCATTCTTAACGACATATCATGAATCTTAGGTATTTAACACTGCAGTCCAGAAGATCAAAATAATTAACATCAACATGTGTTGAAATAATAGAACTTTGAAAAATAAATAAATAAATAAATAAAATGAATTTACTTTCTACCACTTCAGAAGGCGTCAAAAAACAAACAAGTTAGTGATAGACACCAGCATAATGAAAAATCCACAATTAACAGAAGTGCGATAAAGAGAAGATGCCAGTAAGTTATGCCAGATAAGAATGCTCAGATCTCTTGCCTGGTCCAAAGGGAATGGTGCAACCAAAACTTTAACAAATGGTAGGTCTGATTTCTTAAGAAGTGATTTTTCTGGGTATGGAGTTACAAAGTAAGGGACAAATATGGTGAAAAACGATTCTTTGAAGAAAAAAAAGGAAAAAAGGAAAAAAAGGAATGTGTAATTCAGAATGAATATAGAATCTTTTGAGGATCAATTGCATACACCCTCGAAATTATAGGAACTATAATCTTCAATTCTAAAACACAGACGATAATGGGGGCATAAGATCAGTAAAATCTTGCACTCAAAAGATCATGGTGCCAAAGGAGTCTCGCTGATTGATTTCCAACAAATAAAAAACATCTATAAACATAACAGCTTGAAAAATGAGGATGCAATGAAGAACGATAAAATCCATCTTCACCAAATATATAAAAAGGGGGGGGGAAGCAGAAATTATTCTTGAGGTCCTTCTCACAACTGAATCCTCAGATTTGGTTAAGTCATTTAAAGAAGAAAAACAGAATAGAATTATCTGATTACAGAGAACAGTAAAAGAAGCACATAAAAATCGATCAAGGCCTAGAAGATTTTATAAGAAAGTAAATTCTGTCTTGTGACATTAAAATGAGAACATCCAGCAGATCATTATATCCTCTCTCCAGCACAATAAGAAACATTAAGTTCTTTTGCCTGGAAAATCGTCTGCAGATGCCAACTCATAAATTCTACAGCCTGGATTTTTCAGGTCAGCAACATGATATAAGCAATATCAAATCCAAGCAAAACGATTCAAGATTGTGCAGCACAAAACTGTCCAAGGAAAAAAAAATGTATACCTCAGGAGTCTCCAAATTTGAGTTTAATTTGGACAAGAGGTCTTTGGGTAGTGTATCTTTCAGCATACTTCCAAGTTTAGGTGTTAATAAAGCTCTAAGGGCATCAACTGCAATCTGATGATAGGGTGCTGGATTTTCACTGGTGTCTAAACCACTAAGCCTTGACAAGGAGTGAGATGCCTGTACAGCATGCATATTTTTTGCAATTTGAACACTTGTTCCAACACCATGCGCCTCTGTCTTATCTGAATCCTCAGCAGTTGAGTCATACTGAAGCAATAATGGTAAAAGGTACCTAAAAAAGGATATCCATGTAAATTCATAAGTTCCAGACGCAAACTAAATTCGTAGAAATCTTACCGCAAAAAATATGAATGTAACAGTTCTTGATAAGCACTGACCTTTGTAACTCAGTGCTAAAACAGGGGAACTTATCTTTTACATTACGAGCTTATTCTGGGGAGCTTTATTTTAAATCAAAAGCTGGTCAACAAGTCAAACTTTAATACCAATCACACATTCTCCATTAAAGAAATTTTAACACTTTCCAATGATCTTTCTTTACATCCCCACCATTCTCCCAAAAATCAACATTCAAAAAATCAATTGCACATAAATCTCCCCAGAACAAGCTCCAAAAGTATAGCACAAATATTGCAGCCACAGCAATGGACACTAAATTACTGTGCTTCATAAATCCCAAACATCCATACCTTGCATATAATGAGTTAGAAGTTCTCTAAAAATTGAGAATAGCAGAATTTAGCTTACTATACTGATGAATTGAGATTTTTAGGAATGGCAAGAATATATATATATATACATACATATATATATGAAATAAGGAATAAAGGACAGGCAGCTGCCATTGGATCAACAAGGACATAAAAGTGAATGGAACAAATAAAGAATCTCTGTAAAAAGTATAAGACCCGTAAAAACAATAGCATTTTATTTGTAAAAGAACAGATCTAAGAAGTGGCTATAAAGCACTACAAATGAAGAAAGCAAAACTTCCTCCTTGAAGTTTAATGTCTTTGATTCAGGGAAAAGAGTACCGCTCATTTATCTATTACAAGAAATTAGGCAATCTGATATTTGTCATTTGTGTGTTGTGTGATCAGTGAACAACATATGTCATCATTCCTCTACTTCTGTAGATTACTATATTGCAAGAGTTTTGGCCAAATTTGGTCTGCATGTTCGGTCAGTCTAGAATTTAGGAGACCAAATAACAATACAGACCAGTGATGCCCTCAATTGGCAGCTACAACAGTTTTCCTTTTTTTTTTTTTTTGGGGTGAATATTACAAGGGGGGTTGTAGGGCTGGGGAATTGAACCCTTGATCAAGGGTGTGAGAAACAACCTGTATGCCATTGGACTACATTGATGGCAAACGCAAGCATTATGAGCTGAAGTAGCCGTTTCTTCACCACTAAAGCTTAAATATGGGCTAATGGAGATGGCACAGTCTAATTGTTTGATTTGTATTTAGGACAGCTTGTCATCTAAAATCTAGTCTCTGGTTTTGTCCATTAAAGGATTTATTTTTCATTAGAAAATGTGTAAAGCATAAAGATGTAACTCAGACTTACCACAATACGCCAGCCTTAAGCAAGGCATCTTGAAATTCAGAGGATACTGAAACATGAGCAATAGTCTGCAAAGCAGCATCAACAGCAGCATCCGCAAGCTCAAGTTCAGTGCAATGCACAATATCCTCGACCAGACCAGAAAATTCAAGCATCTCAATTCTGGCACTTTCAAACGAACTCAAAACAGAGAAGGTAAGCATAACATTCGTCACAATGATGGTTGATTGTTCAGTAGCAGGTGTTGTTGGTTGGACCACACACATGCAACGTGAAAGAAGAGTTGCCAGAAGTAGTACTCCACCATCTCTCACGAGCTCTTCCCCATTCAGTGAAGATGATGCACAACTGATAGCAGAAAGTATGGAAATAAGCAAATATAGAAAAAGTGGGAAATGAAAACACACAGCTAAGATATTATTAGCACCAAACAGAGCACTTACGTCAACCAAACAAGTTCTGAGGCTGCAACAAGAAGTGGTGTTCTCTCAGAAGAGAGAAAATTGTTGTCGTCTTTGTCCACCGTAATTGCATTCAACAACATTGGATATCCAGCGTATTTGAATGGCATCAGAACGTCCCCATATCGCCTATAAAGAATGCACTAGATTTCAATAGAAGCAATAACCTCCATGTCTGGGGGCCTTGCAGCCCTTGCATAGTTACCTAAAGGAGAAGAATAAATGCAGCATCTTACTAACTATATAATGGACAAAGACCATGGGCGATAGCATGGACCATAGTCTAAGGCCCCAACAGTTGTCAGACAAGATTCAAAAATTAAAGTTGAAGTTACCTATATCTTGTGTATAAGACATTGAATATCAGAAAATTGTGTTTTTAACATTCATAGTTCAAGAGAAAAGTTCTCACAAGGTGCAGTTTCAAAAGCAACTGAGGTCTAACCTTGACAGCATAGATGAATACCTCTAGAGAAAATCCCTTTAAAGGGCGTGCTTGTGTGTACAAGGTACCATGTAAGAACTACATTGAAATTCTTGATTCCAAAAGGTGCATGATGAACACAAAGGCAATAAACTTAGTCTTCACATGAAAAGCAGATATGGCATTCGTGCTAGATTAATGAGGTGTGCATACCTGCAAGCGCTCATAAGCTTTCTGCACTGCCAGAAACTTCTCCCTTCCTTCAGGATTTTTGTCTGGATGATACTTCATTGCTAGTTTCCTATACTGTCTCTTGAGCTTTTCTTCATCGATATATTCAATCTGCTTTGATATATTGGGAATCCCTTCAACTGCTTCCAAGGTTTGTTTTTTAGGGGCATCATCTCTTGATACATCTTCAAGGGAAATCTCCAGTATCCTGCAAGCTTCTTCTTCAGAAAGATCCATGGGTCTTCGTGTTAACTCTTCACGCCACATTATTAGCAATGATTGCAAGAACTCAACATGTTCAACAATAGGCCAGTTTGGAAACCTGATCTCATCGCATAAGTTTCTAAGGTAATAGCGGTGACACCACATTTCATCTCTCAGTTCTGGATACGTCACTGGTGGCATTGGGGCATAATCATATAGAGTGTGACAATGTTGGGACAATTTCTGAGGGAAATCACCAAGATGTTGCATAACCTAACAATCAAGACAAGAATTTAAGCTGAGAAGAGAAATGGTATAGCTACGGAGAGTATACAGACTTTTAAAAATAAATAAATGACACAAAAAATTACGCAACAGCAGCAAGCTTCCATTCTACATACCTGACGGATTAGATTTTCTGCTCGCATCCTGTGTGTCCATATGATCTCGGGAGTATCAGAATCAGAAACCATCGCAGCTGCAAATGCAGCTGGACCACTACGTTCCAGTACATAGAGCAACGATTCAGGTAACAGGCCCCCTAAAACACTACGTTTTGCCAAAGGTAATGAAGAGGTAACTGCAGCTTCTTCACCACCATGAAAAGCTTGATGAAGATGAGTTACCGAGAAGAGTTGTGCAATTGAAAGGAGATTAGAGCCAGGATACGAAAGGGCAAAATAAAAGGCCCCTGTACTGTATAATCTTGTCATTGCTTTGGGGTTCCTAGTAATAATGGCTTTCAGCAAAGCAGCAGCATTCTCAACAATAGTTGGTTCCCCCGACAGCATTGCCTGGATAAGAAAAATTTCATAAGAAAGACTAACATAATATAAAAAGAATTGGAGATCGGAAGAGCTCATATTTCAAACGAAACTGAAAGCCCTAATTTAAGTAACAATTAAAAACAAGCATACCACTCGACTAATAATTTATCTAAAATTAATTGCTAAAACATCAGCCTATTATTTAATTTTATACTATAGAACAACCACCAACTCATTGTTAACTCTCCAAATCATCAATAACATAAGATTGGGCCTGAAGTGCCCCATAGATTGCAAGAAAACAACAAAATATTGAAGACTTTCACCCCCAATATTTCAGAGTTTATTGCTCATAATCGTGTCCTGCGTGCAATAGTTCAATAAGAACTGATCTACTTTACGAGATTTTGGGATCGAATGCAATTAATCCTTCAAATTTTAATAGGCATAATACAGAGTCTACCAATTCATCTTCCAAATCTCACGAAGATCATAGTTTATATCACTCATAGATTGGTACCTCTGCAGATATAAGACCTGTCCAAGAACCCAGATGTTGTACTTCCATTAACGGATCGACAATGAGTGACATCTCCCTTGTTAATATATTATTAATTCTCAAAAGACCATCTTAGCATTGCCAATTTCTCAATTTCATACATTCATCTTATGGATATTTTTCTTAAAAGGCCCAAGGAACATCTGAAAAGTTTAGAAGTCATTAGCTATGTGTTCACAAAACTAAATACAGTGGCTTATGTAGTCTCTATTCCATTTTTGCATATCTAAGCCTACTAATTCTTAATAAGAAAAGAGGGTATCTGATTTGCAATTATAAGTTGATGAGTTTACAAATTTATAGAATGAGCGGCTGCAGATTTTGCATCTCACACAAAATGTACAGATAAAACTTGAGTAATAGTTGAAGAAAGCAGTGGTTCCACAAAATATGTTGTTCAAAATTTGTTAGCTTGTTTGATTCTCATTCTCTATTTACATTATAATTTCACCTACCACTGATTTGATAACTGCTCAATTTTCACCACACATTTCAATTCTGAATTAAATCTCCACCACTCATTTCAACTCATTATAATCTAACTCTCATAATGAGAATCAATCAAGCACTAAATTTATAAATAGAAATTTAAAAAGGGAAACAAACACCAAATTGGTGTCAAAATACATTAGGTTTACAATCAAATTTAAAGATAGAGAATGCAGTATAACTATTTTGGCATTTTGCATTGCTAGCCATTATAGAGAACAGTCACATTTTGAATTCATGTAATTACTCACAATTGCCAGATCTAAATGCATGAATGTTTACATTCAATTTACTAGCACTGTTAGCAAACTATTTCTATTTGCAATAGATGTAGATTTTGAGAAAATGTGAGGTTCAAATCTCTATACTACACATAGGTCCCACAAGATATGTGGATATGATAAGTTTGACCAAGTTCTATTTTGAAATCGAATTGGTTTGCTAAATCTTTCTGTAAATTTTGCTAGATAATCGTTCAAAAGAAACGAAATGCAGCTTACTTTAATACAAAGTCCTATTACTGCTGCCAACAGAAAAATGGCCTTTTTTCCAAATAATTTTTTAATTTCCCCCCATTTTGTATATTGATAATTACTTCCATATAATGTAGATGAGCTTTAAATCCTTAAAAGCATTGGTGAAAAATTTAACAATAACAAGACAAGTGGCATGGTAACCCCGTTAGATAGAGTTGCTCTATATAAAACTTGAAATAAAAAGACATAAAACAACTTATCAATTCATGTAGCGAGTGCCACTATCACTTTTTCCAACATAAAAAATTTCTAAGAGAATTAAACTGCTTGTATAACTATTTTTCCAAAATACGCTTTCTGCAATCTTGATGGTGTTCATCCATCAGATTTTTAAGTTTGCCACTCAGATGTTGTATATCTTTACTATTTCGTATTTGATGAGCAAAAAATTACCTTACAAGTTCGTTCCTCATAACAGAGATAATAAAGCAAAAACATAAAAATCTTAGCAAAAACATTTTATCTTCTAAAATGAAAAGCAAAAATCACCCAAAGAGGGGGGAAAAAGAACCTATAACAGTAATACTAAGAATTAACAATAATGCAAATAAAAAAACAATGAGAAATGTGCTAGGTCTCCATAAATCATTTCCAGTAGCTTGCCTTTTTAAAGAGATTTATGTAGAAAATCCAGAGATAAAATGAGAAAGTCACGTAAAATGCAAATAAAGAAACAATAGTAAAAAGCTTGCCTTTCTAAACAGATTATGTAGAAAATATAGAGATAAAGTGAGAAAATCGCATAAACAAGCACTCTCTTTGAGCAATTATGCAGTTCTCTAAACTGAATTAAGAGCATGGTTGCTTAACATAATTTGAACACATCAAAACTTCCGATCTTTCCATCCACACAATTTGTGAGACCCATGATTATTATGCAACTTATCCACACACACATATCCAACTACCTACATCTTAAACTATAATGTAAGCTATCCAAAACATGATCCAATTTTTACTCTCTATTTATAAGATTTTTCCTAATGAGGAGAGATCGGAAGCTTATTTTTCAACCGCCTTGATACGATTGGCTACACCCACGTTTTCCATCCCAGCTTAGAAACCATGCTTTCGGGCTGGGATTCAAACCTCAAGAAAGTGCAGTTCGCCAGTTTCTCAAATTGAAATGAGATTCTAACTGGCCAAGCCCCAGGTTGCAAAATCTATTCAGTTTCAAAATAGAATTTGGTCAAACTAATGACATTCAACGTATAGCTAACAAGACCCACTCTAGTTGGAAACCTGTGCCACCTCCATTTTACTTATCCTAGGTGCGCAGTCCAGCTGACCGACCTATAGTCTCGTTTCCAAATTCTGGAAAGGGTTACGTCCTTTCTGGCTACGCTTTGGGGCAATCCAATGTAAAATGTAAAACACGAAAAGGATCAACCCATCAAGTTCACATGTAGCTTGGTCGACTGCGGCATCAATGGCGGTTGATGGATTACTGAATGGAAAGAGAAAATAACGAAGCAAAACCCTCTCTTCTTCTATAGGAGAGCATTTCCATGTGTCGCTTCAAATCTTGCATCCTATTTTATTTATCCTAGGCTTAGTGGTTAATTATGTTAGTACATATCCCTTTTTTTAAACCATTAAAAGCACATATAGGGGGTTGCTATGAATATCTAAGTTCAAAGAATACCTGAGATATCAGGAACGGAAAGCGAGACGCTGAGAATAATTCATGGCCAATAAGAGAAAAAGAGTTGGTGCAGAAAGAAGCATATGAGGTAGACACATAATTCACCTAGTCCTTAAGATTCTTTGAAGTAGTAACATGCTATGATAGCAAAATGGGTATGTAATGGAATTTTCATTGTTGTACAAAATTATAAACATATTGCACCCCTTCAAAAAGACTATCTGCTTATCAAAAACAAGTGACATATTTCAAACCTAAAGGTTGTAATGTTGAAAGGTCATAGTAACATCTACAACTGAAGAAAGTATTTCTCTTTTATTCTCTTAGATTTAGTCCTAAAAGACATAAGGCATGGCCAAGGTCTGACACCATGCCTTGAGTCTAGGGATGCCTAGATGCGGCAAAGCATGGCGCCAACGTGTTGCAAGTCCCGAGGCCTAGAGCATAGGTGTAAGCCTAGGTGCAACTTTTATAACACTTAAAAGTAACACTAAGCGCAAGCAGTAACATTAAATAATGATAAACAACAAATGAGCAACTTCAACACACCTAAAAATTGAGCTTAATAATAACAGCAATAATAAATGATATCCAAATTAAGAGATGTGAAGACTTCAATGAATTCTCCATTATGAAAGCAAAAAACACAAACAACACATTTATCACTTCAATGTATACAAACATTATTCAAATATTTCCACATAAACTTTGCTAACTTGTAGTAGGTAAACATTAAAGATCTTCAAATTCAATTACCCCCATAAGAAACAAGGTACAAGGACTATCAAGATTACCTGCGCTATATGTGGAAGGCATCTTGGACTTGATAAGATTCGTTTCACTCTAGGTGTTGGAGTAACAAGCTCTCCAGCATCATCTATATCTGAATGAGCAGCAACCATGCTGTGTAATATGGATAACGCCACCTCTCCTACCTTAGACAAAGAATATCTACAGATTCAGTACTCGTAATTCCAATTTAAATAGCATGTAATTTTAACATCTACATGGAATAAGAAATTACCTAAAAGAACATTTCCTTTAAGTTGTAACGAATTTAAACTTTTAAGAGACGTTATATACAGCTTCAAGAAACAAGCTAAATGGATTCATTTCTTGAAGGAAAAGTCAATTTTTTTTTTTTATAAAGTATCCATTCAGTTTAGAACTTAATATAAATCATATATGTGAATAAGGGATATATAAAACATTCAAATGTACATATATAAAGATTCTATCGATTCTTTAAAATTTTGACTTCCAATGGCCAAAACAAACTTTTTACTTTTTCAATAATAGTGTTGCTGAGTAAATAACGGTTATAGTAGAAAGATTGTGGGTCAAATTTACTTTTCCAGGTACATTAAATACTTTTTCTTAATGTGTGAAAATTGAAAGGGGAATATCTTTGCGGACGGAGTATTAACCAGTTTCCCATCATAAAATTTCAAACTACCAAAAGTAGAATTCTTCCTAAAGAAACGAATACTAAACCGAAGCTTACAAGTAGTACAAACTCCCTTTACTCCACAAAGATATACTCATTCCTCTTTTTCACACCCCACATTACCTTACCTGGACAGGAGTAAGAACAGGAACTCGCGCAGCCATTGCCCACCGGAGCTCTCTTATGTCTCTCAGTCTCTTCCAGTCTGGCATCCCAGAAGCCCAACATCGGGTTGTCCAATCTATTTCTTTCTTTGACCAAAATCTTCTAACAGCATCCTTCTCCACTGGCCCAACTTGTATGTTATCCCTGTTAATAAACATCCATTCCTTCAACGGCTCCATGAAAGCAGTAGCAGCGATTAAGTTGGACTGCAAAGGTATAGCAGTTCTTTCTGATGCTTCATGAATTACTGTCAGTAAATCAACAGCAAGAACACAGCCTCCAACCAAGACACATGCCTCTATATTTGCTAGGACCTTCATCAGAACCTGCAAGCTCAACAAAGAAATGTTAGTCATAATAAAAATAATCCTACAGCAAGTTGGTGACAATCTTAATCTGGTATAAAGAGGCAACTTCATTTCATGGTCAGACGTCATTCACTCTGATTCTTTTGGCCAAAATAAGCAATTGTAGAAACTTAGAATATGGCCCCAGGATCCACTGGAATGAAAGCTGTTAGAAGAGACATGTAATCGTGGTTCTCAAATTTTCTGTAGTTAACGGGAAGAACTTAGATATCATGAAGAAATATGACAATCAGACAGCAATGAAACGAGGAAACCTATGCATTACTCCCACATATCAAAAGTCAATACTAATTACTCCATCCGTCCCATCTGTTTAGGCTTATTTGAGTTTTCACAAAGATTAAGATTTGTATTGGAAAGATACATTTTTGTAAACTGTGTTCCTAATTCACCCTTATTTGATGAGTAGAATTTAAACTTGATGGTATAACTAAGTATTAAACAGGGGTAACTTAGTAAAATAATTTAAATCAATCTTCTCAATAAAGAAACTAGCCTATATATTTGGGACATCCATAAAAGGAAAGCAGGACTATATTAGGGGGATGTAGGGAGTATAAAACTGATAGTTCCAAGAAAAATGCAAAATACATTCCTGTGGTTAATCCAATGCTTGAATGATACCTGGGATCTCTGGTCATCGTAAGGTTTCCATGCTATCTTTTCAATGCCGTACCCAGAAAAATGAAGTCTCAAGCATTATCAATTGTATGTAATTTATATAAAATATTCAGATATAAGCTCATTAGTATCCCAAACCCATTCCAAAGTTCCATTTAACAACTATACATCCCAGAACACGAAGTCGTGTAATTCATCTTTCAATCAATATCTGTACCATCAACATTTTCCCGGTGCCAAGAATAATAATCCTCCCTCACAGATATTAGAAATCAATACCTCCTAATATCAAAATTAGAGCTTATTATCAGACCATCCTTCATCAGTTGCTCCAGTCAATAAAACTTGAGTGATCAAGAGAGTAGACTAGCACAAGTATGCAAAAGATCAGGTTGGCAGGTATTGCAACCTGACAACACAAGCAAATAAAATAATGAAGGCAATAGGATATCCACAGCGCAGGTTGCTTAAGTCAGTAGGAACCACCAGTGAACAGCTACATGGGAGACAGCATTAAGTGTTTAACCCCAAGTGTCCATGTTATGTGCTGGCAAATACTGAAAAAAATTTCATGTGAGACTTACCAAATGTTTGGGGAAATAAGGACTAGATTTGTCCTTTAAAAATTTTGCTGATTTTACATCATTTAGAGCATGTTTGCCATAGTTTAAGAGTCAAACAACATTTTTTCCACATCATTTGTGGGACCCACGACTAAACCCCTTCTAATTTACATATTTCAACTACTAACTACTCAAATTATAATTTGTCATCCTAAAGGGAGATTCCATCTTTGGCTAATAGGCTCTTCCTATCTATCTGAAAAGAAGGCCCAGCTAGAATTTTTTAGGCAACTAGATTAGTAGTTCTAGCGACAATGATAGCACAGTAGTTTTCTTACATCCCTAACATGGGTATTTCTTTTGCGAATTTGCTTAACCAGAGGAGCATTAAGGTTGAAGAAACTCGTTTGCTGACTCTTGTTAATATTATTTCACATTTAACTCCTGATAGTTCTGAGTATTTCTTCTTAAACTTCTTTTCCTCCCCTAAAATACCACCTTTCTTGACAAAAAAACACAGAATCACAAGCCTTAGACGCCTATAAAGACCAGGATGCTACAAAGAACATATTTGGTTAAAGCTTATAAATGTTAAAAATAAACAGCACATCCTGATGCCATCAACTAAGTGTATCCTATATTTGTTTCAACTTCTTGACAGAGAAAGAACTACTTGGTCTAATACACTAGATGCATCCTAAGGCTGCTGCAAAACAAGCAGTTGAAGCTAAGTCTGCTTCACCTGACAGCTTAAGCCACTTTAATGGCTGACAATCCTATCAAGCCTATGTTATATAAAAGCTACTCCTCAAACACAAACCAATTTCATCAGATCCCTCTGCACTCAAGTTGAGTCAAGTCTGCTATTTCTAAATGAATTTGCAGTTGGCAAATCGGTTCCAAAAAATTCTAGAACTATCACCATCCTTCTGTTCTTGGGATCTCTTTAAGTTCCTCCCCTGCAATATTATATACCGTCCAATATATTTAGCTCATCTGTGAGTGCATCACAAGGTTGACAATGCTAGAAGCAACACACTTTTCTCTCAAAGGAATAACGAAATGACAAGTCCAACTTTCAGAACTAAACATTAAGCATGTTAACATGACTTGAAAACTGAGAGATAAATTACAAACATTACAGCTTCCTTTTTTCCCCCCTTTTTTCCTTTTTTACACTGACTTATAGTTTCTCCTTAAAAATATGGGAAGTGGCAGAAAAGGAAGTAAATTACTAAGGTCTTGTACCTTCAAAAGAAGAAAAAGGCGGTGTCTTAATGCTCTATCTTCAGTCCTGTCCACAAGCACTGTGACATGTGCTGTACCTTCAAATGGGCCTATTACACTATAATGTTGCTCATATACAATTGCCATCGCCCTTGCACAGAGCTCCCTAACAGAGGAGCCGCCACCTCCTCAGAACCATCTAATCTTCCCATATCACACCAATCATCGGAGGAACCCATTTCATCAGGAACAGCACCATCTACAGTTAAACCAGTGTCAGCATCACACAGGAATCGATGATAAAGTGCTCTAAAGAATGCAACTGGGTCACGTAGTGGGAAGTCCTGTGCCCTCCTGCCACTGCCGCTCTCAAGCAGCAGACGCAAATAATATTGACCCACACAAACTTCCTTAGCCAAACTAGGATATCTAACAGAAAATTCAGTGTAGTTCCATGATATTTGAGACACACTTCCTTGTTCGGTCAGAGAATCTGCAGACATAACTCCAGGTACAATATCTTCAGTCCGTTCCTTCTCAAAATCCAGATTATTAACCTCAGTCTGCAAAGCCTCTCTTA
>CAVNYN010270573.1:0-35495 GCA_963692815.1 Nyctanthes arbor-tristis | reverse complement strand
ACTTCCTTAGCCAAACTAGGATATCTAACAGAAAATTCAGTGTAGTTCCATGATATTTGAGACACACTTCCTTGTTCGGTCAGAGAATCTGCAGACATAACTCCAGGTACAATATCTTCAGTCCGTTCCTTCTCAAAATCCAGATTATTAACCTCAGTCTGCAAAGCCTCTCTTAACTCCTGTCTACTACGCTCATTCCAGATCAAGTCTGCACGGTTATGATCAAGGCGAAAAGCACGCCAAAAGTCATGCCAATTCAACAGCAATCCTCCACATCCCACATTTCCATTCTCCATCACTACCTGGGCAGGAGCAGGAAGGCCTGCATTTTGGGGATCAGATGGGTTAACAGAAGGATCAATTGAACTTGTACAGTTCGTTTCAACTGACTGATATGCATTAACTGAAGGAATATCAGGTACAGCAATTGATGCTGACTGGTCACTCTGTGGGATCCCTACAGGCAACTCACCGGAAATGGTTTCACCTGCAGAGTTTTGACAACCATCTGACCTATGAGCTGCATAAGTATTTCCTTGCTGAGATTGATCACTAACATCAACATTATTTACAGAAGACGTATGTCCTTGAGCTGATGTTGCTTTTCCAGGACGGTTCCTTTTCCGCTGAAGTAAACGTTGGCGTCTTCTGGTCATCAAGGAACCTTCTTGATAGGACGTATCTTCTGCTGAAGTTCCATCACTACGGGTGTTCAAATACGCCACCAGCCCAGGAGGGAGGACTCTAGACAACAAATCAAGAGCAGGTTGATAAGAATCTGCCCATAGAGCCACGAGTTGTCGGCTGACGTCCTGTCGCTCACCTACAGGAAGGTAAAATGCATGCAAAAGATGCCTCAATAATGCACCATCACGTAAAGCAGCATCACGCATTGATTCTGCTGCAACGGCATCCTCTTCAGCTATTGTACGCATGATAACAGCCACTGTTTCACGAACACTTTCAGCTTGATGTCCAAACAGTGCAAACAAGCGACGACGTAGCCTAGCTACAAGGCGCAATAGCTCAACAAAGACAGTATATTGAGTTGTTTCACTATGCGGTTCACAGATCATTGCTTCAAGAACTTCAACAACAGACATCGACAATAATGGTGAAACAGAAATTGGTTTTAATCTGTTGACGAGCATAATTAAATTACTAGGTTCGGTAAATAATACGGACTTCGTATGCATGATTGTTGCATGCTGTTCTCCTTTTAAATCTCTTAATATATTTGAATCCCCTGGACCTCCACCAATAAGTACAGCAACAAGTCCTGCTGTTTCAGCAGCCACTCCCTCAGAGCCATTTCTAAGCAGACCCATTATTCTTCCAACAGCAGCAGGGAAAGACATCACATGTGAGGCTGCACTTCTTGAAGCCAACAACCGGCGTAAGCAAGCAACGAAACCCATGACAGTCGCAGCTGCTTTCGGAGAAGGTGGAGGCAAGGGCGGTGATTCTGGAGGAAGATTAGGTGCAGCAGGAAGCAATGTAATCAAAGCCATCAAAGTCACCTCAGGTACATCAACATTAGGAGGCACTCCACTGTATGGAATACATGCATTAAATTCCCTTATCCTACGCCACAGTTTAGCTCTTGATCCAGGAATAGAACCTCCTTCAGCCACAGCATCTTTGGCAGCTGTAGCCAGGTGTTTCAGATGCATGGTTGCACTTTCCATATCAACAACAGGACGTAGAGGCTGTTGTGGAGATTTTAAGTATACTCTGCCACATGGAGGATCAATCCAATGGCCAGGCATAGTTAGCCTTGGTAATACAGGCACAGGACATTGACCCTGCATATAAGTCAAATAAAATTAGAAAGAAGCTGTAACGCGTTGATCACACGCTTTGAGCAATCAATTGTGACAAATTGAAGAAACGTTTGTTTTTGCTCTAAGGAGAAAGGCAGCAGTTAAAATAAAATTACAAAATGGAAGTACATTAGATACCAAGAAAGAAGAAATTTACATACCTCCGTTTGCAAAACATCCCGAACAGCTGCGAGCAAACCGTCACGGGAAGTACTAGCATAAACCTGAAATTGGTAAAATGTTTTAGAATCTAACATATTCTAAGTTCTGAATAGAATTTCAATTCACTAGGTGAGCCAAATACACTTACATGGATAGGACATCCATCGTTAAATTCAATGGCAAACATCTGAGGCTCCTCAGCAAACCGAACAAGAGCACCGATGGTGAATAGTGGACGAACAATAACAGCCTACGAGCATTAAAACAAAGATAGCACCTAAAAATTTATCAACTAACCAACCAATTGTATCAGAAACGAGCATGCTCAGCGTAATGCTAATGAAGCCAATAGTTCCTCAAAATCATTTTTGAGTAATGGGTGAGACTAACAGAATAGATATCGATGCCATGGAAGCATCACTCAGACTTAAGCAAGGCCAAAACACCTCTCCCTCTAATTGGTCTCTCATCTAAATAATAAAGGGTATGGTAATCAGGCATACAGAACTTCATTTCATCTCCTAACTTCTAATATAACCAGTAAAAAGCTACATAAGCAATTGAACTCTGCTTCACATATTTAGGTGCAAGATCAGATGTAAAACATCTGCTAGGGCATCTGGCTACGAATTCCCCATATAAACAACAGCTAACACATGATAAGGGAGCTAGACGCCCATGTCAGCAATAAAAAGTAAAGAATGAAAACATAGTATGTATCCCACATGACAAGTAGTTGCACAGTTTCTACTTAAGGATTGCAAAATGCATTTTTTTTTAAAGAAACTTTTATTTCACCAAGAAACACAGTACATGAAGTAAGGATTGCAAAATGCATGAATTCAGTTAATATCTCTCTGTCAGGAAAGATTCAATTAACCAAACAGTGTTTATAATCTTCACAAGCAAATTGTCTCGTCATTTCTCTTGTGGCCTTTCAACAGATTTTTTTAACAAATAATGAATAATGCTAAACCATAGAAAATTTTTTATAAAAAATTCAGTGCAAAATAGAGGGCATCTGTATGTATACACGAGCACATATTTCATCTCAGCTTACTTCATAGTTTTCTGGGCGCCTTTCAATGAGCGAAACCTTGGTAAGAATGAGTTGACGAGATACAGCATCACCACGTTCCCCAAGGCCCCCTTTTGGACCAAATACCGATCTCAACCCGGCAGAATGTTCCGTCCCATGAGCAGCAGTCCGCAATCTTGTCACGAACCAAACCCCAAGAGGAGTTTCTTCTGCCCCAACAGCCTCTTTAGCTGTATGTACCACACGTCGGAATAGGCTTGCAAAAATTTAAAGGAAAAAGTACTATGTAACAATAGAGGTTACCCCTTAGCCTCAAATATTCTGTGATGGAAAGAGAGTGAGAGCTGTCAACAGCCAATGACAAACCAGCCATAGACTTTGCTGTTTTAGTCTGAACAAAATTAAAGCAGAGATCAACTTTTTCCCAAAAATACACAGCTTTAGAAATCATCCAATAAAGTCAAGCAGTTACTCCCTCCGTCCCACAAAGATAGTTCAATAGTCATTTCCACACGGATTAAGAAACAACGGTTAATGTAGTTGAAACATTAAATTTTACCTATATTTTTCCATATATACCCTTATGTCTCATTAATTGTTTGTTGAAAATACTCCCAATGCATAGGTAGTTGATGGGAGGTTAATAAGATACATTAATTAGGGGCATGTACAGTAATAAAAAATTAAAGACATACTCAATATGGTAAGTGGACTATCTTTTTGGGACAAACAAAAATAGTATGTGGGACGATCTTCGTGGGACAGAGGGAGCATAAGGTTTGGACATGTTAAATTACAGGCAGGACAGACACGACAGTGCAAGTTTGAGACAACACATGTATATAATAAAAAACTGAAGATCAAGAAATAAGCAATAGAGAGGCATTCCATACTAAATTTGATATAATGGCAGCATTTGAAGTCCCTGAAGCAGCCTGGAAAGCTTTAGATTTCCTTCCGTATAAAGGACAAAGAATAAATCCCCCATTATCAGCATTTTTTTTCCCATAAGCATCAGACAGAAGAATTATTGCAGGAGCATCCATATCTCTGAAATCCAAGCACCAACGAAGGTCGCCAGACTTCAATTCTAGTACTTCCACTCCCACATGGGTAACTTTCATTTTCTGCTCAACATGATTACATCACCATAGTCAGGCAAAACAACAGGACAGTTTAGATAAGCAATGCAAAACAACAGGCTAGACTGGCACATGTTGCAGCATATAGATAGTGAATAAACAAAAATGGATTGCAGATAATGTTTAAATGGCACAATCAAGTATCAAGGCATGTCATCTCTGTGAGGTGAGCCGAAGCATAAGCATTTGGGAATGATTAATTCAAATAATATATGAAAAGAAAGGAAAGCTATTAATAAAGCCACAAATCACGTTGAATAATTAAATAAAAACAAATTAAAAAGTCTAAGTTGCAAGGTAATATTGTTTAGATCCATTAACAAGCTGTCAAACTACAGAATTAGTTATGCAACAAAATCATAGTCTACTCCTAGAAACAGAAATAGCCTATCTCCCAATTTACAACCACTCTTTGCATTTGATCTTTTTCAGAATCATGAACTCATTTGATTCGCCCCCCCCCCCAACCCAAAAAATCCACCATCACCATAAATTTCTTCTTATTTGTCATCATCCTGAGTTCCTACAGTAACTTCAGGTCACTGTTTCCCTTTATCCTAATGGCCAAACAAATAAAATCAGGAAAACCATTAAACCACCATTATAAATGGATAGACGGAAAGGCAGAAGTGAGTTGAAGCATAAAACCTTGCAAACGGAACTTAAAGGGAAAGTTAGAAGGTGTTCAAGAATAGTCATGGCGACGGCATAAGCCTAAAACAGCTTTGGAGAATAACAGATGTAGAAACCAATAAAAGTCGCAGTACAATATTTGGATTCAGTCTTAGAAAAGCAATTTAAGCCATCAGAAGAGGAAAATTTTGAAGATCTACAAAAAAATAAAATAAAATAAAATAAAAAAATAAATTTTGAGAAAAACATAAGTCAGTCGTATGAAAGACATTGTCATGTCACCTTCAATTGCATCTCAGTTTTCCAAGCCTTCCCATCCACTGTTTTTTATTTTCTATCTGCTGTCATAAGAAAGTGGTGATGGCAGCCTTAGTTAAACAACATTCACGACCATGAAAAAATTCAGTGAACTGTCTTTGAGATAATCTCAAAATGGTCATCCATATTAGGTAAAACCACGTTCTTGATCTCACTTGAGACATTACAAAGCTTTTGTTTAAAGAGACAAGAGAGAGAAAAGCATGAGGACACATGCTTGCAATAAAAACTGGAAACGGAACCTTGCCAAAGTCGAGGTGAGGGTATCATACAGCTAAAATGTGGATGTAATTTGTTTGACCAAATTCAAATTTGAAATAGAATGAGAAAAAATGTATATGCTAACATGGCCTTAATATTACTGAGGTTGGGAACCACAGATTCTTGACATCCTTATCATTAAGGGTAAGCTTCAGTGGAAGACTTGATTAGTATTTCATATATTTAGGTCCTACTAGGTCTCTGTTGTGAGACGGTTTTCCTATGTTGTGGGACCAGCTGGTACTAAACACTTCACCCTTCATATTCACTCATCATTACTATTCTAAAACAATAATAGAAACCCGATTGGGATGCAAAAAAATATTTGACATACCCAATAGGCTAATACCCCATACCTGCAACCCAACCCGAGGAAGGCGGAGATTCCAACTTATTTGGGTTTGTGAGGTGGATAGAGTTACAAAAGTTTTAACCTGGGTAGGTGTATCGCCTTCCTATTTATGAATAAAAATTAAAAACAAGGAAAGTATTTTTATAGTTCCCAAGCAAGAAGAGAGTCATCGTGTTCAAAGTTCGGTGGTGGAAATATGTGAATATAAATAATACTAACAATTTCGAATAAATGAAACAACATAAAAAATAAAGTTTTTAAAGAAATTGATAACCAGGTGCATAGCCTCCCTGCCCACTACCCAACCCATCGTACTTGCTTTTAAATTCACGCCAAGGGGTACTAAACTCAATAATTATTGCTATTTGGCTGGAGCAAGGAGTACTGACTAGCCAACTCAGTAATTCCTTAAAATCCGAAAGTTTCAGTTTTGTGTTAGTTCATTGATTTCTCTCTTCAAGCTGCATCAGGTTATGACAAAAGTAAAAATTTTAAGCAAAGTTGCCGATGGAATATAGAGATAGAAAAGAAGAAAGAGAATACAAACAAGAATGAATAACTAAAACAAGACCGGTCCTTCCAGAAAAGCTCAGGAACCATCAACATGCACATAAGAATAGATAATAAGGATATATCTCTCACAACATAAAATTATGTTTGCCAGTAGAAAATTTCAAGCACATGGAAGATTGCAAGGAAAAAGGAGCCATGCGAGGTAAACTTCCGATCACTCACAGTCAAGACTACAACATGCCAAAAATACCCGAATCACCAAGCAACTAACTTCTTAGAAATGATGAAAGATGAAAGGAAATTAATGCTAGTTACATCATACTCCAGAAGGATCACTTCACCCACGGGCTCTTAATTTGAGAAAGTTTTCAACTATAGCACCTTTAACTCTTAGGGATAAAAAGCTTTATTCATAAACAGACGGTTTAACTCCAAGATTAAGAACTCAAGTGTAGTCTAAGAACTCTAACCAAAAGCTATTGATAAGCCAATGAAGGACCGGGAAGCAAATGTTCTATTTAGAACCCTACCAAAGGAAACCAACTACACTCCCAATTTTTAAAATCCTTTCAGACTTCACAATTCATCGATGCCAATGACTGTGGGTGAATCTTCTAGACAGACAAAACGCTTTCAGAAATTTAACAAAATATGTTAAAAAGCCATGCCAAATGGACTCGAAGCCTGAAGTGAACTTACTACAACAAATTCAAACGATTTTACTTGCAAAATTAAAGAGTAGAAACAACAGAAATAACTGATTTTGAAAAATAAAAATAGCATATTTAAACATATGATACTAGTGATTGTCACCAATATCTTCATCACTTGTCCTTGTTCTGTACTTCGGGAACTACGTGTTGGCAAATACTGCTCGTGACAAGTGGATAAGCAAGAGGAGAGGTAGCAGGTGGCATGATAGAAGGAGGGTTTAATTAACACAGTACTAAAAGTGTCTTCTTTTTACAAAACCCTTTACTGCTGGAATCCATCTGTGTAACATTGCAATTAAATTACAGACCCTTAATTATTCCTTGCAGTTTCATTATCATGATAGGAAACAACAACCCTTTTGCATGATTGTTGTCTACAAAGACTGAACTCCAAATGTTCAACCATTCATCTTACAACCAATCTATTTTGCACCACACAGCTCCCATTCCATAAAAGGCCATTAGACTTAGGCCAACCGAATAGCAAGAAGATATGTAGGTTAATAAAAAACATTTAAGGTCAATGGCTAGTTTTCAGTTTTGAAAAGGTTTTATGACAGAAGCAAACGTGGAAATTGGCGAGGACATACTGACCAAGAACTAAACATAATCACTTCAATACAACAAGGAAAAAAGGGACTTCCATTGTTGCCTTGAGCATTTCTCTGTTGGTACACCACTGAACTCGGTCTTTGACAACAAGCCAACAGCAACTGACGAAATCAGCAGCCAAACATCTTGCCAAGAGGACTATAAGTCTAGCCAGTACTAGAATGCTTTCATTTTTTACTTCCAAAAAATAAATAAAGTTTTGAATTACCTAAAGCAGCAGTTACTACACTGTAAAAAGATTAAGAATATAACATGAAGAAATTTTTATTTTCTTTGACGAAATTTGTACAACTTATACATGAGGAATCTCAAATCAATCCACCATTCACCTACGTTGGCATCTACAAGCAACCTAAAAATTGGGCAGAAAGCACCTTTCATAATAAACATCATAGCTCATTAACACATCTCCAGTGAAATAATCTCTCTTAAGTACATCACTTTGCAATTTTCTATCTAGTGGTAGGAAATATATCACAGGTCGCATTGCTACATGTATTTGATAATCTTGCCAGATGAACGGCAGAAATCCTTTCTTCCAAACCAATCTGTCAATTTTAAACAATCTCTACACGATTTAACCTATGCTGTGTGAATTCCATTCATGCACAAAATAGAAGGCAAACCATTAAACTAAACAGAACCTTGGTAAGAACTTCTAGTTGTTTTGGATTAAATTGAACTTGAATTTATCTTTCCATCAGATGCAAGTTTTCAAGCACATAAATAACCAAGCAACCAAGTATCAATCCTACGATAGAAAGTTCTTGGAATGGGAGTTAAAAAGTGAAAATAGCTATACTAGGACGAATGATTATTCTATCCGTTGTATCGATTCTTTCAAGGTCAATGAATTGCGAACACATTATTAACTAAATGAGCAAGCCAAAAGGCAAAGAATGTTTCACGCCATCACAAAGAAAATGATTAGTAAAAAGAAGGCACTAGAACTATCAAGTAAAACAATGTAGGTAAAGAACATAAGATACTTACAAATGGGACCCACTCTGAGGTCCTCCTCCGCAAATGAAGAACTGGGAACTCAGCCACAGTAGGAAGCCTGTTCCACCTTATTCTGTGCAATTCAGTTAATATACTTCCCCTATACTTTGACGAGAACTTCATAGCCTTGAATTTCCCGCGGCCATCAGTCCTCACACTCAAATTAAACTCACTGGAATTTTCGTCCCTCCCAATGATAGGGGTAGCCCCCTCAAAATCACTACCCACATCATAGGAATTTGTCACTGATAAAGTTCCAGGATCCAAAGTAACAATACTATAAATCGAAATACACAGAATTCTCTTGTAACGGCCGCGCCAGGAATGCTTAATCACCATATAACGAGCCAAATATTCCGGCTCTTCAGAGGGGGCAGCAGAAGAAGATGAAGAAGACGGCGAGGGATGGCGGGCATCAGAAGAAGTGGCTGTGTGACGACTAACAAAGTCCATCTGGGCTTGAGGCAGATACTGAAGAGAGTGGTACTTAGGCGGACTAGGCCGTAGAAAGAACCATATTCCACCTGCCGACGTTGACGGCAGAGGTGTCTGCCTTGACTGATTGGCACCCAGAGCTTCAAATCTGAAAACCCTCGGGCTAATTCAGCTATTATCGAAATTATATGATCGGATCAAAACCAGATTCAATTCAACAAAAACCCTAGCGTACAACTGCATATGAATATTGAAATATGATAAATTATATGGTGTCGATCAATTACAATTGCGATCGGGACATATTCAAAATTTCAGACAGAAATTGAAGTTGGCTGAAGTGTCTGTTTATCAACAATTCAAACGATTCAATATTCGATTTTGTTGTGTCAAAAAAGAGGGGTTTGCCGAATAAGTAACACTAACAATAATAATAGGTTTAATGTTAATTCCGATAATGAAATATTAATCGTCTGTTCGATACCTACATGCACATAAACAGACATTTTTTTTAATTACACACACATACATTTACATTTGTAAAAGCATGACATTTTCATTTTTGTGTATATTTGATGATTGATGACTCGCAAATAATAAAATAAAATTTTAAAGTCTTACCATTTTTTTGTTTAAAAAAAGGGAAAAAATTATCAACACATTTGACAAAAAAAGTGTCTTATATATTATTATTATGATTAATAAATTAAAATTACTTTTTCCTTCATTAAACAGTGCGCAAGGATAAAAGGGTGAGAAGAGATTTGCCATGAAATTTAAAAAGAATATACATATACATACATTTATAAAAGTGTGACATTTTCATTTTTGTGTATATTTGATGATTGATGACTCGCAAATAACAAAATAAAATTTTAAAGTCTTACCATTTGTTAAAAAAAAATTTTATCAATACGTTTGACAAAAAAAGTATCTTATATATTATTATTATGATCAATAAATTAAAATTATTTTTTCCTTCCTTAAACAGTGCGCAAGGATAAAAAGGGTGAGAAGGGAGATTTACCATGAAATTTAAAAATATTCTTTTTCTTTTTGTGGTGTAAAGAACAACTCGAAATTTTTTTTCCCTTTACAAGGAACACAATGCACACACGCTCAACACGGAAACATCACACTTTATTTAACAAAACCATAGTAAAACTTGAATGTTATTTTATGCCTTATAAGATATGGTTTTGGAGGAGGAAAGAAAAAATGTTGTGTACCGTAAAATGCACATGCTAAAATATACCCCTATTCTATCTTACCCTTTCCCAATCTGCTTAATTGTCACTGTCTTTTGTTCCCTGTCTTTCACCATCTTCTAGACGCATATTAGAATCTTACAAAAATTTCTAAAATCAGGCTTTAGATCTTGGTAAGAGCAACTACAATATATGCTTTTTAAGAATTGCATGCCTGGATATGCAACTTGTTTGAGCCTATGCACGAATGGCATGCCTCATTGTCGAGGACAAACGTGTTTGTCTTGCCATTGAGGTGAGCAACTTAGCGATCTTCGACTCGCACAACTGTAGATGAGCCGCTTAGTGAGCAACTAGTGAGACGCTCGCCGGCTTCTCATTGCTGCTTGTCCAAAGGGCTACCAAATTCAACCTAAATATTTGCCAAAAGGAGGATCTTGCTTTTATGTAGTATGGTGCTTCATCATTTCCAAAATATTAATACGACGCAGTTAGAGATTTTTTCAAATGTTTCTTTCTTTTTGAATGTCAAATGCGACGTTTTCTTATTTCGAGGCTAGCATGAAAATTTTGTATATATTATACTATAAAAATTCCAACCACTAGACTAAACAAAGAAAGGGTCCTAGCCGAATAAGGACGCACGCGAACAGCTCATGCATGCTCACTGGTGCTTGGCTTGGCTTGTGCTTGTTGGTCAAAGCGAAGCTCAAGTTGGCTCACCGACAAGAAGCTCGGTTGCAATTGTCAGCACTTGAACAATTGTCCTCTCATCTTCATATATTGCCAACCCATATAAAACTTACTGCAATTGTCTTCGCATTTCTAATCATTTATGAAGAATTTTGGGAAAATTAATGTTTAAGCACAAATGTCCAGAAAATAAAAGTCCCCAATATTTATTTCGTCTCTCCTAAAATTGATGTGTTTGGTCAATTTACTTGTATTTCCTTAGGGTAGTTATCATCACACAACAGCTTTTTCTATATCCGCCACATACTAATTGACCTAAAAGTCCTTCATGTGTTAAAATTATAATTTATCTATAATCTTTTGATCATATTTTTCATCTTCAATTTTTAACTGGTTAACACATTTTATATCTTTGACAATAATTTTGTTATGAATAATATGTTAAGACAGTATACAAAATTTATTTGTTCATCACATTTTATATAAGGAAACTGATAAGAATAAATAACCAAAAAAAAGGCAACAAATTATGTATTTATATAAAAGCATGCTAGTATAATTTTTGAAGGGGAAGTATCTATATCTATATATATAAGGAAACTTAGTCTGTGGTACCTTTGTACTGTAATTTTCCAGCAAAAAATTATATTAGTAAGGTCTTTTTTGACATTTTGCTTCCTATTGCGGTGACGCTTGTGGTATCCTTATCCACCCAATTTTTTCAAATAAGATTCACTACTCAATTTAATAATTGATAGATAATTATCATTATTTAATTGTTTAAATTATGGATAAATTTGATTATGCAATAATAGATAAGTATCCACATCACTAAAATATTTATAGTTTATAAAGCAAAAAATTTGTAGTTTATAATTCATAAAACAATGAAAATTAATATGAATAAGAAACTTAATTGATAACCCGTATTCGTCAAATAACAAGTTTTTTTTTTTTTGGAACTTTTATTTTTTATGATTTGTCTTAATTAAATTGAATATTTAATTAATTACACACACACACACATATATATATATCATTAGTGAGGTCAATTGAAAATTATAATTGTAATTTTTTATTAAACTTTCGCGCTATAAATATTAATAATTATGACTACCTTTTCGTAAAAAATATATGACTACTTTTATGTATCATTAATTTATATAATCTTCGTGCTATCTCATTTTATTAATTTCAAATAAAAAATATTTTCAAAATACGTAACACCGCCCAAATAACAACCATTTCATACATTGTCATTTATCTAAATTAGTAACAAAATAAAATGATATTTATTTGCGTTAACAATAGCAATAGGGTTAAAAATTAATTATTCTTTATTCGGTAACCTAATCTTATAAAATTTCAACATACAAAAAAAAAGGAAAAAAGTTATAAAATTTCATATTATTTTTTTTGTTAATAATTTGATATCTATTTTTTCCGTGTAACACTCTGGTGAAAATCTAATTGACATAAATGAAAAGTTAATAATAAAAATATGATATAAAAATATTTAGAATTTAATCTATGTTTATATATATATAAGCAAGGATAATCTTCATACCTTTTGCACCGCAATTTTCACTCTCTTTTTCTGTGGTAAAACTCGCGGTCACTTTTTTTTTAGCCACTCATTTTTCCCTTTAGATTTTGCATTCCTTTCCATATACGCCTCTTAAGGTTCCTCAATCTGTGCAATCATTTTTTGCTAAAATCTCGCTCATATTGGATATTCTTTATTACTGTGACGATTCTTGAATCTTGAATCTCTTCGATTTTCCAATGATTTAGGGAAGAAATCTGCAACACTAAATTGGAAGGAAAGATATGTATTACCGTTGATTGGGTTTGTGCTTTGTTATCTGTTTTGCTTGTAGATTTTTCCAGAATTTGGAGTGAACTTCGTCCGGGTTCAGATTTGTAATTATAGAATAACCTCTACTCCATTTTATTTGGGATTTCTCTTTGATTTGAATTACTTTAAAGTTCTACATTTGCATTGATTAGTCTGAATTTATTTACACATACAGAAGGAGCAAGAACATCATGTTCGTTGTCAGAAATATCAGCCGGAAGGAAAGGGAAATGCTTGCCCTCGGTGAGGACTTCAGAAGAAAAGAGGAGGAAGGAAAGCAACTGCAGCAACGGCTGGGTAACTGTAATTTGAAATTGATGCCAAACGACGTCATTTATCGTTTTGTTAATTCTATCATTATCTTATTACATTTTTGTTAGTAAATGCGCTTTCTATTTTTTTTGTTCCTGTCATTTTCCTAGCATACAAGGAGTATGTGAGAAGAGTGGGAGTTAGTTAGGAATTTTGATCTTAATTTTTCCTTCCCGATTCTTTCTATATCCTCATCCCTCTCTTCTTCGAGATCTCAACTCTCTTCTTAATTCTATAATTTTTCCTTTGGTATTAATATAATTCTCAGTTGGGACGTTAAGCCCAACTGATTTTCGCAGCCATGTTCTTTATTTCGTTCCATTTGGGTTGAGTCTATGATATTGGTATCAGAGAAAGAACATGGCTCATGAAACTCGAGCCAGGGCCATTAAGAAGCTCGAGGAGAATCTCGCGAGGATAGAGGTAGATCACATCAGTCTCCAGAAACAAATTTCTGAATTAAAAGACACGATCCATGATCTGCATGAGAGGCAAAGAAGAACTGATTCGAAAATGGATGTCATGATGGGCAAAATAGATCAGCTGTTGGGAGAGATACGATCGATGTTTGAATCTGTGGCTACTGGGAAATTCAATGCTGGAAGCAGTAACACTAGAAAGGAGAAAATGATCGAAGGGACTCCAATTCCATGCTACGCAAGTGATGGACTACCACCTACCCCATTTGGTAATTCTGTTAATTCTCTAAATAGAAGTGATGATGACATACATGATAGGATTCCCAAAATTGATTTTTCCATCTTTAATGGAGATGGCAAAAGGGAATGGGTGAGGAAAGCTGAGAAATATTTTTTGATCTACAAAGTAGGGGAAGGGATGAAAATTCATATTGCAGTTATGCATTTGCAGGGGAGGGCTAATATTTGGTACCAAAACTTTAAGGCCAATTTTCCCAACCCTATTTGGAATGTATTTGTAGATGAGTTGGGAAGAAGAGTTTCCTAAAAATGCTAAGGTGGAGGTAGTAGAAACCTTCAATAAAGTGAGTCAAGAGGGGGGAGTATAGGAATATATTAAGGTGTTTGAAGAGTTGAGATCACAAATGATGCTTAATGTACCTCATGCCCCTAAATGCTATTATATATCAGCCTTCACTAGTGGCCTGTGTGATGAACTCATGTCTACTGTTAAACTGTTAAAACCCCGATGAACTCAGGTCTACTGTTAAACTATTAAAACCCCAAACTCTATCTTATGAAACAGTAATATTACATGAAGGTACCATCAATGCCCTAGCCAAATCACAAAAATTCCACTAAGCCATACCCTATCAGAAACTCTTAACCCCAAGCCCAAGGCCACTCAATACAGTTCTATCTGTCATTACTACCCATTCTCCACCCAAAATTAACAACTAATCCATCACTCCATATAAACCTAAATTTAAAGCCATAACCCTAGCAGAAATATAAACCAAAAGGAGTCAAGGGTTGTGCTTTAGATGTAATGAAAAGTACTATGTGGGGTATGTTTGTAAGAATAGAACCCTAAACTATATTGTTGTAGAGGAAGGTGAAGGTGATGGAGAGGTTAAGACGGAGCCTGAAACTGAGGAAACTGAGGAAGTTACAGATCAAACCATACATATTACTATGAATGCATTGATGGGAAGTACTAAGCACCACTCTCAGAATTCCTGGTAAAATTAAAGGCAGAAAGGTTTAAATTCTGATTGACAGTGGAAGCACTCACAGCTTTATGGATGAAAAATTGATACATGCTTTGGGGATGAAGGTAAGAGAGGGTAGCAATATGACTGTGAGGGTGGCTAAAGGAGATAAATTGGAGAGCAAGGCTTTGGTGTACCCACTTTGCTGGTAGATGCATGCATATAAATTCCAATTTCCATTAAAGACGCTCAATGTAGGAGGAAGTGATATGGTTCTTGGTATTAACTGGCTTAGTTAGTTTGGTCCCATAACCACTGACTACACTGAAGGATATATGGAATTCTATTACCAAGGAGAACCAGTTAAGTTGTACAGTAGAGTAGTGAGCAGCATTGATATGATCTCAGGTGAAAGGTTAGTGGGTTGGCTTAGTAATCAAGACTATGGCATTATAGCACGCATTCACTCCATTTCTGAGGATGAGATGACTGAGGTACCATTTGAGTTGTAGCCAGTTTTACATGAATTTGAGGATATCTTTGCAGCACCAAAAGAGTTACCCCCAGAAAGGGTACATGAGCGCCAGATAGAGCTTAAGAAAGGGGCACAGCCCTTCAAACTGAGGCCTTACAGATGTCTTTACATGCAAAAGAATGAGATAGAAAAGATGGTTCAAGAGATGTTAGAATCAGGAATTATCCAACCTAGCAACAGCCCTTTTGCTTTTCCAGTGCTGTTAGTCAAGTAAAAAGATGGCAGTTGGAGATTTTGTGTGGATTACAGACAGCTGAACCAACTTACAGTCAAGGATAAATTCCCTATGCCTATGATTGATGAACTTCTTGATGAGCTGCATAGAGCTAAGTTAAGTATTTTTCAAAGATTGACCTGAGAGCTGGATACCACCAGATTAGGGTAAATCAAAATGATGTCTGCAAGACAGCATTTAGAGCACATCAAGGGCTGTATGAGTTCTTAGTCATGCTGTTTGGCCTCACGAATGCCCCTACAACTTTTCAAAGCCTTATGAACGAGATCTTTAGAGAATATATTAGAAAGTTTGTGCTTGTATTCTTTGATGATATTCTGATTTATAGCCACAGTTTATCAGAACATCAGAAACATCTTCAGAAAATTCTACATATATTAAGGCAACAGCAGCTATTTGCAAAGTTGAGAAAATACTCCTCTGGCCAACAAACTGTGGAGTATTTAGGGCACATAATCAGCTCTGAAAGGGTGTCTGCTGATAAAAAAATAGTAGCTGCAATGGAAACCTGGCCAAAACAAGTGAATCTCAAGCAACTGAGAGGGTTCCTGGGGTTGATTGGATATTATAGGAGGTTGTTAAGGGGTATGGAAATATTGCCAAACCACTCACCAACTAACTTAAGAAGGATAATTTTGAATAGACAACAGAAGCTGAACAAGTCTTTGAGGCACTAAAGAGGGCTATGAGTACTATTCGAATATTGGCCATTCTAGATTTTAACTAGCCATTTATCATTGAAACTGATGCCTGCTATGGTAGATTGGGAGCAGTATTGAGTTAGGGAAGGAAGCCAAGTACTTACCTCAGCAAGGCAATCAGTCCTACAAAAATGGGGTTATCCATCTATGAAAAAGAACTCCTAGCTTTGGTTATAGCAGTAACTAAGTGGAGACACTACCTGGAGGGTCAGTTTTTTATCATTAAAATGGATCATCAGCCACTGAAGTATCTTTTGGAACAAAGGATCACTACTTTTTTACAGCAAAAATGGCTGACCAAGTTGTTAGGGCTGAATTATGAGATTCACTTCAGGAAGGGAAATAAGAACATTGTGGCTGATACACTTTCCAGAAGGGATGAAATAGATGGAGATGTTTTTGGAAATATCCACAGTCACACCCATTTGGATTCAGGAAGTCATTCTCAGTTATGAAGAAGATGCCTTTGCAAACAACTCTGATAGACCTTACTGATTCTGCAGATTACCAATACAAAAATGGGGTTCTTAAATTCAAAAGCAGACTCTACATTGGAACATGGGGATAGATCAAACAAAAACTAATAGCTTGTATCCACAGCTATTAATAAGGAGGGTATTCTAGAATACAAGTTAGTGGCTACAGAGCCAAACAGTTGTTTCACTGGCTTGGAATGGTCAAAGAAATCAGAGAGGAAATCCTGAAGTGTGAAATTTGCCAAAGGTATAAGTATGAGAATACAATTTATTCTGGGTTACTACAACCTTTGCCTAAACCAGTTCATGGATGGAGTCATGTTACTATGGATTTTATAGAAGGGCTACCTATATCTAATGGATACTCAGCCATTTTGGTGGTTGTTGATAGATTCACCAAATATGGCCATTTCATTGGGTTTAGTCATCCATTTATAGCTAAGAAGGTTGTTCAACTATTCCTAGATCATGTTTGTAAACTCCATGGGTTGCCACGGAGTATTGTTTCTAACAAGAATAAGGTGTTCACCAGCCACTTTTGGCAAGAATTGTTCACTTTGATGGGAATCTAATTACACATAAGTCCAGCCTATCACCTACAATCTGATGGTTAAACTGAAAGGGTGAACCAATGCCTTGAAATGTATCTCAGGTGTATGACTTATGCTAAGCCAAAGAGTTGGAGTAAATGGTTATCTTTAGCAGAATAGTGGTACAACACCACCTTTCATAGCTCCATTCAAAGGACACTTTTTGAGGCTCTATATGGTATCCTACCTTTTTAACTCTCCATGGGACCTTATCAACCAACAAAGTTGGCTTCAGTGGAAGAACTATTATAGGAAAGACAGCTCACGGACAAACAATTGAGGCATAGTTTAACTTAGGCTAGAGCAAGAATGAAGCATTATGCAGATAAGAAGGGGATTGATAGAGAATTCACTACAGGTGACTGGGTATATCTCAGGCTTCATCCTTAGCACCAGTAGTCAGTGGTAAAGAAGGACAATCATAAGCTCAGCCCAAAATATTTTGGTCCCTTTCATATCCTAGAACGTATTGGAGTTGTTGTTTATCGGCTGGAACTTCTCCCTACTGTTAAGATTCATCTTGTTTTTCATGTGTTCTTGCTCAAAAAGAAGGTGGGATTTGATTTTGTGCCATCAATAGATTTACCAGAGGTTAAGGAGGCAGACCCTGCAGATCATGTTCCATAAAGTATTCTTCAGGTGAAAGAAGTCCAGAAGAGAAGGGGGCCAGTAGTGCTGTGGTTAGTTGAATGGTTGGACAAGACCTTGGAGGAATCTACTTGGGAATCAGTAGAACAGCTCTTGAAGGATTATTCTATATTTGAATCTTGAGGACAAGGTTCTTTTAAGGGGAAAAATGCTAGAAAGATCAGCCGGAAGGGAAGGGAAGAGAAATGCTTGGCCTCAATGGGGACTTTAGAAGAAAAAGGAAGGAAGGAAAGCAACTGCAGCAACGACTGGGTAATTGTAATTTGAAATTGATGCAAAACGACGCCGTTTATCATTTTATTAATTCTGCCATTTTCTTATTATGTTTTTGTTAGTAAACGCGCTTTCTCTTTTTTTCTGTCATTTTCTTAGCATATATGGAGCATGTGAGAAGAGTCAGAGTTAGCTAAGAATTTTGATCTCAATTCTTCCTTACATGATTCTCTCTCTATCCTCACCCATCTCTTCTTTTTTTCTCAAGTCTCTTCTCAATTCTATAATTTTTCCTTTGTTATTAATCTAATTCTCAGTTGGGATGTTAAGCCCAGCTGATTTTCATGGTGGTGTTCTTTATTTGATTCCATTTTGGTTCAGTTTGTGACCTTCGTTCTCTATACTTCTAGAGCTTAATAATGCTTTGTATTGTTGTATACATATTTAGGGTTGTTGCTGAAAGTTACTGTTCATATTTTGCTTGTGTAATTTAGGATGATGCAAAAAGAAAAGTTCCAAATGTTCAAACACTGTCTGGAAATTGGATGTCATATATTTAGTTCTCAGACGATAAAATTCAAATAATCTAGTGCCCGGCTACTTTTTAGCTCTTAGTTAAGGAACACTAGGATTAGTGTTACATTCAATTTTCTCGGTCGTGACTTATAATGCCCTTGTTAGTATGCTTTTTAATTTTTGTTTTATATTGTAGTTATATTGCTGGAGTAAGTCATCTGTCCAGCATAGTTATGTAGTCTTTTATTGTTTTTGTTGGGATCATGGATGACAAGGAAATTTAGATCTATCTTAATGTCTTCTTTTTGAAGTTTGAATTTATAGCCTTGATAGAGAAACAATTGTTAATTAAACAAGATCTGAATTATTTCAGATCCTCTATGGTAGTCTTAATATCCAATAAGCTTTGCATCAACTCTTGCCAATATGCCAAGATTTTAAATTATTGTAATGGCGTAGGTTATTTGCTGGTTTTCCTATTGGCAATGGTGCATTCATTAGAAAATAACGCCTTTGGTCCTAATTGTACAACCAAAAAGGTCCTAGTTGTATAACCAAAAAGTATACAAGGATTGAGTAAATAATGTAGATTTGTATTGCTTTGCTGGAAACCAATGGTAATTGTGATGGACATTTTCAGAAATTGATAAAAGTTAACTTCCGTGTTATATATTAATTATCAAAACTTTCTATTTGGCTTTTTCCTTTTTAAGCAGCAATCATTTTTGCTTATGGACAAACTAGCAGCAAAAAAAAAACTTACATGATTAGAGATGAGTACAACCAGACTATTAAAATAGCGCTAGGAGCCCGATCTGTTTCCCGAGACAATTGTGAGATGAGCATGATGAATATGCTCACAGGAAATGTTTGAAGAATGTCTATGTGTTACATGTTCTTGTGATCATGATGATGTTCTCTAATGTCAAGTATTATTCATGATAAACTCAATTATGAGATAAGTTAAGCTATGTAAGGTAAGCTATGTGATTCAGTTCATGTTATGCATAGCGATTAAAGCACAAATTCTTTTTTAGAAAAAGAATTACTTCTAGATTTTCCCCATCAGTTTTAGAACAGAATTATCTTCAGTATGTGCCAAGGCACTTCTTTTCAGTAGGGTTATGGGAGGCTACCAAGGTAGTCGATGATCAAACCTTCAGAATCAGTTATGGTTTTGTGAAGCACCTAGGTGTCTTGTGCTCAAACTTTATAATATGTTATGGTACTAGTACCAATTGAACAAGTTATATTGAGCGCTCAGGGTAAGATGGGTCTATGATGTAATTCGGGCCCAAACTCACATTTTTAAAAGAAAACTTACATGTGTAAAGATTTCTCACTGAATATTCTATATTCATTGTTTTTCATGTTTTCCAAATTTAAGGTACTTGGAGCTATGTGAACCGAGCTCTTTGAAAGCCTCAGATGAGTGTGTATATGCCAATGTTATCGAGTCAAGACATATGAGAAATTACCGGAATCATCACTGCTAACCATTGACATTGGGAGGCTGAATATTATGGACTTGTTACAGATTGCAATTATTATAAATATAAAATGAATTAAGTCACCAATTTTGACAGCTCTAAAAATGAGAAATAATGAACATTTAAAATAATAATAACTACACCTAAACCTTGACGAGAAGAAACAAACAAGTAGCTCACGGCCGGGGTGTCACTGAGATAACATTTACTTCTGGGAATGCCGCAGAATCAGTCGGACGGGATTCATGATTCTTCATCAATAGCTCATTATTTTGTTCGGCTACTAGCAAGCATGAGATTATTTCAAAATACTTTTTAAATCCTCTTTCTTGGTATTGCTGCTCTAGGAGCACGTTTGAGGCATGAAATGTAGAAAATATTTTTTCTAACATTTCCTTATCAGCAATCCTTTGCCTGCATAGTTTCAGTTTAGAGCTGATTTTAAACATTTCTAAATCATATTCCGCTACAGACTTAAAATCTTATAGTCTTAAGTATAACCATTCATAATGAGCTCTGGGCAATACACAGTCTTTTGGCGGTCATAACTCTTTTTCAAGCTTCTCTACAGATCTTTAGGATCTTTCACAGTGAGATATTCACTCTTTAATCCTTCGTCCAAGTGACGAGGAGGAATATTATTTTCATTATTATTATTTTTATTGACTTGCAGCATTATTATTTTATTGTATTATTTTTCCAAGGCCCATAGATTCTAAGTGAATCTCTGCATCTAGTATTCATGAGAGGTAGTTTTTTCGGATGATGTCAATAGCCCGAAAATCTATCTGTGCCAAATTTGCCATTTTAGAACTCTGATGTGAGGAAAGAATAGCTTGTGTAGATCTTCACTAAATAGCTTGTGTAGACCTTCACTAACTTTTGCTATAACACCGTGCTCAAGAGGCTAGAATATCGTGCTGATAACGTGTTATAAAACTAAAGAAACCAAAGGCAAGATTAAATAATATAGAGAATGACAAGAAAAGAAATTATAGAAAGGAAATTTTCACTCATTTCTTGATGAATAAAATGAAGGATACATCACCCTATTTATAGATGAAGAAAGGGGTAAAATGGCCAGATAAATTTATAATTACAACATACATGTTGATAATTAAAATAATTAATATTGATATCAACTTGCACGTCGTAGATGATCCAACTAATAATCCATTTGGTCCTCCACTTGTATGCCTAAGAAAACCACTTGAATCCACTTGCAATTTCATCAACTTGTCTAGATTATAATTTCCATCAAATAGTCATCCACCTATAATCAACTTATTGTAATCAACTTATTTACAATAAGTTGACGGATTCATAAAATTTCTCAAAATGTCACTATATTAAATATTTGTCTTCTTTTGTCTTTTGGGCAAAAGAAGAGTGAGGGGTCTTCTTTTGTCTTTTGGGCAAAAGAAGAGTGAGGGGGGGAGAGAGAGAGAGAGAGAGAGTGTGTGTGTGTGTGTGTGTGTGTGTGTGAGTGTGTGTGTGAGCTTTTGGAAGGTTTGACGAAGTCTTTTACCCTCTGGATTGTACTACAATGCTTAGATATCTATGTATAAGAACAGAAGTGTTGGGTCGAGCCATATTACCTTTCTTTTAATTCCCCTCCCTTTCCTATCTCCTTTGTATAATATATATATATATATATATATATATAGTTCGAATTGTTTTCCAGTAGTTAGGATGCTTACATTTCGGTCGGAGGTCTCGAGTTCGAACCACACTTGCCATTCCCTGAATTTCCATCTCTTCTGATCCTCTATATACCCTGTATCAAAAAATAAAAATACAAATAAAATATAATATCAACATAATAAATAAATAAATAAATAAATAAATAAAATTCTAGGTTCTTTCCCGCCCTTTTACACTTTCAAAATCAGTCAAATTTTCTTTTTTTTCTTTTTCTCCTCCATTTTTTCAGTTTTCTTTTCTTTTCTTTTTTTTGAAAAAATTTTTGGCCTCTTTACTCTTATATGTATACGTATATATAAAGAGAATAGTTTCCAAAAAAATTTCCCACTCTTTTGCAATATCTAAATCCATTAAATTAAAAAGAAATAAAATGCACTTTAGGCGCCCCAGGGTTTCTTTAATATATTTCACTCACTTCTGCCCCAAATATTTTTGAGCAAAAGTGATTAAAAATTTGCATCGATTGTTAGATTGGGTAATTTGTAGCAAAGTTCCCCAACTTTGCATTATTTGACTTTTAAATTTGGACAAAAAGGTCTCTTACCTTGTATTCATTTACTTCCATCCAAATACATATATCTAGTTGTAAAAATACTAGGATCTATTTGGCAGCCATTTGACGGGCATACTATTATAATTGAAATTAAATTTCAAATTCATGTCATGTAAGACTATAGAAAAAGATGACACATTTACTAGAAAAGTGACTTATGTGCATAATGATATCATTTCAAATTTAATTTTAATTATAATAGGATTCCATTTAAATTGTTGCCAAATAGACTTTAACATTTTAGCAATTAAATATATGTATTTAGATGAAAGTGCAAGTGAATGGAAACGTTGGGGATCTTTGCTGCAAATTACCCTGTTAGATTATTAGGCCATGGGTTCAAGAAGTGGTTTGGGTTTGACAATTTGTTGGGCCCAATTTGATTACATGGCAGGGCTTTGTTGTTGGAAATTTGGAATAGTTAGCCGGGTAATATAGACAAATGGGTTGGTATCCAATCGATGGAGCAAAAATACTCTGGAAAACAAATATTTCGATGTATACCCGAGACTTGGGCAAAAATACCCATAAATTTGATACCACAACAAATTTAAAAAAAGGAAAAATGTAATTATTATCATATATATAATGACAATAAAACCAGTCATTAAAAAAAATACAGAAAAAACCTCTACCCACACGAAGAAGCCGTCAGAATGGAATATAAAACTGTTGATACTAACATTGCTAATTACTCAGGAGATCTCTCAATTCAAGCATACATGGTGCAGTACCAATCGTTCTCAGATAACTACCGTTAGCAGTCGCACAAGAATCAAACTTCAGAAACAACTGTCTCTGAAATTAAATACCAATCGTCAATTCTACAGCAAAAGAAACAAAAGGTAACCTACAAATTCTACTAATCATTCTTCCATATACTACTATTTCGTCCTCCAGACCCAATATTAACTAAATTTATAATTTGTTTTAATTCTGTAGGAAAAAGTATGATAGGTGTAACAATTCTTTTTGGTGGTCATTGGACCTCATCGAATGTTATGTTGAGAAGAACGTCTCTGGAATTCTCATACCAGATGATTGCACAGTGAAGGAATTAAAAAAACTGTGATACACTCGGAATTTTTTCTCCTACAAAGACTACACTTGTTTGGGTAACCCATAAAATGGATGTGATTTTTTACTTTGTTGAATAGAAGTAACTGGAAACACTTATGTTTATTTATCAATGTCTATCATATGGTATTCATCGATGTAATTTTTTTCTCCTATCTTATGCTTGGGTAACCCATAAAATGGATGTGATTTGTTGTTTTGTTTAGATGAAGTAACTAGAGACACTTATGTTTATTGATCAGTCAATCAAACGGCACTCATCGATGTAATTTTTTGCTCATGTCTTATGTTGCATCTCCTTTTCACTGTGCTTCATTGATATTGAACTGCCGGCATTATTATCAGAGATCAAATTCTTTTAACTGAATTTCCTTCTCTATCCATGATAATCCATAAATTTCAACTAGAACCATCATAGGATTAGCAAAGATCATTACCTCAGAATTACAGCATCAATGATGAGCATTTATTCTCATCTAGGCTTGAGTTCATGGTCACCTGAATGTCATGGTTCCTTGGGTGTTGGTGGTGTTTATATTTTTTTATGATAAGAGTATTTTGCAGAGTGGAACTAAACATGAAAAAAATCCTACCAAATGCATGGGTGTAGCATTATTGATCTAATATAATTTTTGTAACAGTTGACAATGAACACCGATACCCAATTAGCTACAAAAACAGTGGTGGAGCGAGGAAGAAAACCTAATAGGGGCCAATGGCAAAGTGAAAACCCTTTTAACTAGTGGTATTGATTTATTTTATTATTTTTTCTTTCACAGAACAAAACTTATAAAAACAGAAGAATAATGAAACTTTTTTTTTACATGTAATGAAATAATTATCTCACACATATAAACCTGAAACATCATACAATAACCTCAAACAAAGAAAATTTTTATAATTTTTATAATTTGAATTCCAAGACAAAAAAAAAATTAGTTTATTAAACTATTGATTTAAACCTATTAAAACTTTGCAGAAGGGAATAAGTTGAACACATTTAAATTTTCATGATGCAAGATTGAAGTCAAGTCAAAGAATTGAATTTTATGTAGACAAAAGAACTGTACAATAAATACTTACCTTTAACCAACAATAAAGCAAATGAACTAATTATTTTTTGTCTCAAATTTTTCTTTGATTTCCTTATTTGCAATCTACTATATTCACGGAAAAGGATTAACAAGAGGGGGAAAAATTACTCAAATCTTACAAAAAAAAAAATCAAGAGCCAATAGGGTTCAGCGACCCCATAGCCCCCAAATGGCTCCAACTGTCACACCTCATTGCTTGCCGTTTTTTTTCCTTATTAAGTAAATTGCTTTTTATGGAAGAATATTTTAGTTGATCATTTATATTTACAACGTGGGATGAGACAATTCACTAGTTAATTGACTAAATTTATCACGTCATTAAATGCAAGTCTAAACTTTCATAAGTCTCTTTTCTTTTCTTATCTTATGATTAGCTTAGAAACTAAGATTGGATATCTATATTTTATTCTTATTTACTACACAACCATATTGGAATTGGCATAAAAGAACAATTGATATTACTAAACTTACTTTATTAAGATCGGAAGAGCGTCGTGTAGATTGTGAGGCCTTTACATAGAAAATAGGCTCCCAATTCATACAAAAGTCATTTCTTCATAGTACATACTAAGTTTATTCTACTATCATATAGCCATATTATGTGAAAAACATGAGTTTATCTACCATAAACTTGTCGTGATAAAGGTGGGCGTGAGTGTAGGCACAATATACATTAAGCTCATAGGTGGTGCCCAAGTACATAAGAAATTGTGGGGCGTCTTCATAGTATCCCCACAATTCCGTCTCTATTACTTGTGATATTCGACTCCCGCTTGAGTTCTCACTCCAAGTTTCGACTTGCCTTTCAAATACTTTACGGATGAACATCTACAAAATTAATTAAACATTGAGTGAGTACTAGGTTCCCCGTGAGTAACATAATGTATCGGTTTGCCACAAGACTTCAAGAAAAACCATTTTTCAATTACAAATTCAATAAGTAAAAGATACACAAACCTCTTCAAATGCATAATAGGGCCCAACCACTAGAATCACCAACTACCCGTAGCGCGCAATAATATCATTCAAATGCCAAATTGCTCATGGCAATACAATGATACATGAATCCATAATAACTCCGGTTGACCCTTACCGAAGTTTCAGAAAGCATTATCAATCAAAGCAGACACCATTCAAATCATTCTTATCCCGGGTCATAGAATAAGTCATAGCATGGGAACAATTTAAAGTCATTAATTACAGAACGGGTAGGGCAATACTAGTGAAGTGTATGCAAGAAAACATTTCATTTCTTATCATCATAAGACATCAAATAATCGTTCTTTTCACAAAGATATGGCATGCCAATGGAAACCAAGCTATTAGTTACTCACCTTGCTCTTGTTCCTTGTAAAGATTAGTGGATCCCTATATGTAGCAAAGATACCTTCGAATCTTTGGGTATTCCTCAACTAAAGTAGCTCTCCAAGTAAGACTTTGTATGTATATAAAGTATGCTTTGTTTGGAAGGCAAAGTAGGTGTTTTAGAAGGCTTCTTAAGAGTGTTCTAAGCCTTTCTTTATTTATGCATGAATTTTCCCAATTACTTTCTAAAAATCCTTGGATTCCACAAATAAAAGTGTCTCCAATTGTCTCTAAGTTATTAATGCATAGCCAATAAAAATAAGTCCAATTGGAAGTTCATGGGGAATTTTTGCTAGCAATGATGCCAAGTGTTCTCTCATTTTATTCATGTGAGCAAAACCTAATGGTCCAAGTGTCCTCTAGATTTTTCTATTTATCACTTAATGAGCCTTTCAACTTAATACATTATATAATTAGGTAATTGGCTTTTCGACTATATTACTATAGTATCGTATCTCTTATTTAAACCTTCTTTGGCCTCAAACTTGTTACCCGATTTGCCTTTGTTTTTCTTTTGGTAATATTACTAACCAATGAATATAGTTGATATAAATCCAAGGAACCGTTTTCAATCCTCATTAAAGTCTACAAGAATGTTTTCAATTTCTTATTAAATGTCACAGCTAATTAGCCGATTACAAAAATGTTTTCAAATTATTATAGCATGTTTCATAAAATCACTTGCCGAATCCTTATAGTAAATCATTATTCGAGGTTTAAGTCAAAATAAATTTTTTCAATTTTTTGCTGAGTGTTACACCGCCACTACACAAAAGTATTAGAAATCTAAACTCAAGAAAACCATTATATTGCAACAACATAAGCAACCACCAACGAAGTCACAGACTTGCCACAAACAACTAAAAAAACCTGCCTAAGTTCAATAATTCCACAATAAATTTGCCAACATTGTTGCCAAATGCCAATAGCATAACACTACAATCATGTAAGTATCAAATACGAAACCAATTAAAATTCACTTACTTAGAAATAATAAATCACACTGCCATAATCAACAGTAACATATTCCACCTTACAAACAACTGAAAAAAAAAATCAATGGACCACTTTACATCAAAAAACAGATTGAAAGATAAAAACTAATTCATTTCAAAATGAGTGTCAAGCACACCAGCATCCAGACATATTTAGAAAAACAAAAGGAAGTAGAAGAAGAAGATGGAAGTGTCAACAGGACCTACTATCAAACAACTTAACCACCATCCGTTTGCTAGAAATACTTAAAAGAAGAACCCAAGTTATATCGATCAAAAATTTTAATTACAATTTTAATACAATCTTCTGGTCTCTCTTTCAAATACGGGAACCAAAAAAAGAACAAAAAAAAAAAAGTCAAATTATAGCATATTAAAATCACAATACACCACAGACGCACATATCGTTATCAGCTTGTACAATTCGTGATTCAGCTTGCCATTGTTCTCTCCTAATTGTTTCCTCTTCGAATAGGCAAATTGTTGCCTTCTGGAAAGCTGACTTCGATCTTGGAGTGTCTGACACCATTCTGTAACTAACAACCATTTAGTATAACAAGAAACCCCACAAATGAAGACGATTGCAATGACCAGGAAGGGCAAACAACGCTTCAATGCACTCACAACCTGTGCAGAAGTAAACTCAAACAATGAAAACAGAAGACCCAAATTTTAATTATAACGAGAAACTGACTGATAAAGATTAATTTAGTAAAAGGATAAATATACCATTACTTAATTGTGGATAATATCCTTAACAACCGCAAAGCAGTTATTTCTCATAAGATTTAAAATAAATAACTACATAGACCGTTATAATAAAACACGATTTATATAAAATATATGAATTTAAATATAAATTAATTAAAATTGACATATATAAATAACCATAATTAAGGAAACTAACAAATATTTACAAAAGTTTACTCAAAAAAAAATTTATAAAATATATAAGTAAAAAAACAAATAGAAAGTGTAAATTTGCAAATAAAACATACTATTGTAAAAAGCCAAAATCTTTTAAATCCACGGTACCCTCTCAAACTTCCTTGTTACTACACGCCAACTATACAATTTGTTAGTCGCATCACTGATTTTATCCAAGAGTATAATAGAAGTTTGATGAGTCACAAATGATACTTCACAAAGTTCAGTAAGTAGTTCGTGACATTTTTATTTATTTATTTATTTATTTTTAGGGAAACAACATTTTAAAGTTGAATAGGTAAATCAAGATGGAAGTTCATAAGCTTCTTGCTGATAGCAACTGTGGATCTTGTTACTACATCCTAGAGATGTGAATTTGGTGGCCCACAATTTTGCTGCCTTTGCATGTTCATTTTTTAGTTCAAATTTTTAGTTGGACTGTATTCCTCTCCTTGCTAGCCTCGGCATACGAGGGGAGGCAATTTTGATTTGAGTTTATATGAATGAAAAGTTCCCTGTAAAAAAAAAGATGGAATATCAAATTTAATGGCTGGTGAACCATTTAATTTAATGACAACCTAACTAGAATTTTATAGCTTATTTACCCAGTGCCCCTTGCGCTAAAATTATTTAGTTTCGTCGTGATAAAATGTTACGATTCTTTGCATAGAACCCTTAAGCTCTAGAAGCCTTTTACTTAAATATATAGGGGCCAAATTTGACCGAAAGGGCCTTTTTCATAGGTCCTTTTATTTTTAAAATACAACTGGGAAATTTTAGAGAAAAGGATAGACTCGAACCTAAAATTTCAATTCTAAGAAGAAGTTCTCTTTACAAATTAAACCATCACCATTGATCTACCTTTTTCACAATTAAGTATAAAGAATAGGGATGTCTAGTGCCAAAACGAAAGGCCAACGGCTTTTTCTGCAATTAGACTAGAATATTTTACATACAACACAGCTAGAAATTTAAAAACTAGTAATCAGGCACTAATGGCAACCATCTTGTGGGAGTTTTCTCGAGCACGACTTATAGTATATTATACATATATATAATATTATATTATATTACTACTAGTTGTGTCAAGTGCCTTGCATGCGTTTCTTGTTATAATTTTGTAAATATTGGTGATAGTACGTCATGAAATAAACAATTCATTGATGAAATAATAATAATCAATCCAATAACTACATATATAAAGAAAACAATGAATAAATATTAACTAAACAATATAATTTGAATACATTTTTCCACTTGATAATGAGCATTTTAAAATAGCAAAGAAAACATGGAATACTGCAATTTAAAAATCTCGTTTGTTAATTTCTTCAATCTCATTTATGATATATAAAACTAAATAATGGCAATTTGAAAGAAAGGTGACAACAAAATCATGTTAAAAATTTGAAAAATTTTTATATTATAAACAAGCCAAAAGTTGTGACTATTTGTGAGTCGGGTTAAATTGAAACCCTTCTTTTTCTAATTGTCATGTCACTATCATACACGTTGGATTTTAGATTAAGGAATTATTATATTAGTAAATTTTCTTAGATGATTCAAAATAACAAGAATGGTAAACGTTTTTTTTTTCATTTTTGTATTACTTTAGCAAACCATATTTTCACATGTTTTATTTTATATTATGAATAAAGTCATCTATTCAATGGTAGCTTTTATTGAGAATTCTACTCAAATTTGGAGGCTGGGTTTTGCCAAAATTGAAGGTTTTAATCTCTTAAAAAATGTCACCTTGTCAATATTGTCATTTTCGAGCCATAAATTTTCTAAGTCAAACTATGCATAATTTGCTTAAGAATCTATATAAGACCTTTTATCTACTTGTTATCCAAAGACCATTCACCATTCTATTTAGCAGAAGTTTTCTCCCGATCACTTCGTTTAGGAGATAAGGCACTCTTGAGAGTTGGCAAGGAACAATGGATATCCGAGCTTGGAGCAACTCGCGTTCGAAAACCGTACACCTCGGGAGTAGATACGATGAGCTAGAGAGCCAATACTCAACACAACACACCAAGACTACCAAGCCGATGTGGAAAGTGCTCTTGAATAAACTTTTGAAAGATAAGAAGGAGAAGAAGAAGAAGTCCGAGTGCTCAGTGAAAGTGCAAGTTCCATATGATGTGGATACTTATTCACAAAATTTCGATCAAGGCTTGGCATGGGATGAACCAGATCATCTCTTTCGATCGTTCTCTGTTCGTTATGCTGATTCAAGAAAAAGACGTCAAGTAAGAGTTATTAGTTGAGGAGACAGATGGCTAAGCTAGAGAATTTATGTGCGCTTCATTTTAATTCATTATTTTTTTTTTCACCTAAAAAAAAAAAAAAACCCAACATGTTCAAAGGAGGCTCCAACACATGTTATTAGCTTGGGGAAAATTCGCAATTCTCACTCAAGCTAAGCTTTGGCCTCAAGAAATTATTTTGTATTTTGCGGTCTTATCTTGCCTCGAGTTTACATATATCAGAAATTATTTCTTTAAGTACTTGTGTTAATTTAAACGAGGGGAAAAAAAGAAATAATTAATTAACTAAAATAGTGCTAAGACAAATGTACATGAAAGTATTTGTGCTCATGGACTTCAAATACTAAAATACACATGGCGTGCATCCGTGCACGCTACATGGGTGGAGAGTTTTTTAACAAAACTAAACTTTCATGAAGTTTTTAAAAATTTTCATATATATATATATATATATATTCAAAGACGCATTATGCACTTTGGATGAAACTTTTCTAGCACATATATGGGTGTTGTAATGGTACACATAAATTGACATGATTGCATATGTATATACACACACGTACGACTATGTCATTACCCATATAAATGTTAGAAAATTATTATACAATTGAAATCGACAATTAGTATATTTGTAATTTTTGAAAGAATTTTTGAAATCGACAATTAGGATATTTATAATTTAGTCGACAAGAAATTGAAGGCATATGGGTTGCTTTTAGCTTAAATTTCAGATAGGTGATTTGAGGGAAACTTTCTAGTACTGAACGTTCGGTACTTTTAGTTAATCAAAAATTCACATGTGAGTTTAAAGGTTCAAATTAAACATCAAATTGGGGCTCCTGAATCTAGATATGAATTATTTTTTGGGTGACCAGGTGACTAAAGATAATTACGAAATTCATTTTGCTTGTCCAATCGGGTTGAAAATTGATCGCATGTTCTCTTTGTTGTTTTTAGTTTGTTCTTAGATTTTACTTTTTTAAAATATTAAAAAATTGTAGATTTGTTTACTGTCGTATTCTTGAAATGTGTTTTCGAAAACACGGAAACATTGTAAAAATAAGTTAAAATATTATTGTCTTTTTGAGCAGTCTCAGCAGGGAAAAAAATGAAAACACTGAAACAACGAAAACAATCTTTTTCTTTTTTTAGTTACACACAACATGGAATAGAAAGTGAATTAAAACAAAAAACTAAAAATTAAAACACAAAGAGAACACACCTGAAAATTTTAAATTTAGTCTAGTCAAATTATTCTGGTTGACAAGCATGTTCACTACTCTCAACCAATAAAAACTAATTGATATTAATTTATCTTATTGGTATTTTTTAAGATTACAAAGAGTTTTTTTAATTACAAGATTTTTACAACTACAATAGGGTAATATTAATAGTTCAAAGTATTAAAAAAATCAATTAAATGCCTCTTCAACACGCAATTTTCTATAGAAACAGATAGGGCTACGAGCTTAGAGCCAGACTTCCAAACATGCTCGTAGCCCTATCTGTTTCAATAGCTGAACTCTCTTCAACACTCGTCCTCCTCTGAGTATGAAGTGCTGAGCTCAAATTCAAGCCACACAATGAACCGGAATCATTGCACCATCATGCTTGGTGACTTGAATGCTCTCCATTTCCACTGAGATGTTTGTCCTCTCCCACTTAGCTTCTACCTCTCTGCCTTTTTACTTAGCCAAAGTCCCAAATAACAAAAGAGTGGTTCAATTTTCAAATTAAGCTCATTGGTGGAGAATACGATAGTGAGAAGTCTTACAAATTGGCTGCAAATTAATCCCCAACCTTTGAATTATATCAGAGGTCTAAATTCATCCCAAACAAGTACAATCCACTAATACACAAAGGACAATCATAACATGACATGTGGATTTAAATGATCCACCTTATATTACACAATATTAATATTCAACTTATTCTATTACATAAGAAACTTTATTGTGTACATACTGAGTGAAAACAAAAAGTTCAATGAAAACTAGTTTTTCCACCTGTGCTATGCACAGAAAATAATTTCCCGTTAAAAATATATAAAGACTATTAAGAGTAGCAAAAGTAGGAAGAGTAACATAACAGTTCAAATTTTTGTCACTACAAATTTTGAAATAATGCTTTTTTATATACAAACATTAGTTGTGTGTCAGCATCCTCGTGCAATGTTGTGTCGCGCGAGTCACCCTTTTACAGAAGTCAAATCACATTGAAAGAGGAAAGTTGGGCATGTAAGTAAAATAACAAATAGTTTATCAATTAATCTATGAAAAGAAATTGTAATGTACCTAATAGCCCTAATTGCGTTTTCAAAGTATACACGTGCTAGAACGAATTAGTCACAAACTGTTGATTAAATACAATATAAACGACATAAACTATGTCAAATAGACTTAATAAAAGAAATCATAAATAGAAAATTATTCTACACAATGGAAAACAATTATTTCTTCCAAAGTCTTTTCTTTATACCGACAACATTACGGTCTATCTCAAAACTAAAAATAAAATTTGTTTTTACGAAGTAGTGATACTGGAAATTTTATCACAGGAAACCTGTGACATGTGATTTTACATATTCAATTACTTAATAGTTGTACAATGCATGATTAACTCTTAAAGCCAAAAAAAAAAAGGGAAAAGAAAAGAAATGTCGTCACCAATTATTAATTCAAAATAACGTTTAAAACAAAATTCTACTTACAAAATCAACTATATCAAATTTTTGATTATCTTCTAAGAAAATATATTTCAAATGAGATCACATGAAGGCCAAAAATTTGTTACTCAAATCGGTTGACAGCTATTATACATATACATGTACTAAAAACTGTGTAAAAAAAATAATAAAAGTATAATAATAATAATTAATGTAATGCTAGAGTAATTAACCGTTTCGAAGTACAACAATGAGCTAAATAACAATTGAGTTAAAAATAATAATAATAATAATAATAATAATAATAATAATAATAATAAAACTTAAGTTAACTAACTCAGTTAAAATAGGATAAATCCATACACATGTAATATAACTCAAAAATATGTAACGGCAATAACTTGTTACTATGTGTTTAGAAAGAAAACAATTATTGTAAATTTCACCAGCATATTCCACCTAGATAATAACTTATTTATTTATTTCCATTATTATATTGAAATGGATCTCATCATAATAACAGTAGCCAATATATAAGCTCAAGAAGCTTTTAGATGTCTGAATTCACAGTTTATGCACACATCTTGCAATGTCAAGATTAGGACAACACATAAATCTGCCAAAGCAGACTGCGCAGGTATGAAACTTCAATTGAACATAGTATGTCTTGTGAATGTGGCCCGTGTATAAAAGTAGCTGTGAAAAAATTTTGCTGGCACTCGGTTCAAATTGTAAAAACAGACAGAGGCAGAGCCTCCATGGGAGGAGTGCGGTCCATGGACCCCACTCAACTTTGCCTTGACCCATTAGAAATTCTGTCTGACCGCACTCAACTTTTCGCCGGTCCACTTGCACGCCAATGACAAGAAGTCAAGTTATGTCTCTGAGTGACGGTCGTATTTGGATTGGGATGAATTTTTATGGCTTCGCATGAGAAGTCTTTGGGTTTTCACCAGCCGCCATTGATTAGAGTTGCAGAGCCATTGATTAGAGTTGCAGAGGCTTTGGGAAAACGAGAGAAGGAGAAGTTAAAAAGTTAGGGATTTATTTGGAGGGAAATTACATACTTACCCTTGTTTCTGTTAACCCACATCACATTCATTTTTGATTTATCATTTATAACATTGTTTTTGTTTGTATTCTTTGAATGTTTCACAATTTAAGAAATTGATCTAATTCAAATTAACTTTCATTAATCAAATTCGTAACAATTTTCTCAGGCTTTCCAACATTGGTGTTGTTTTATATATTTCTTCATATTACTCTTTATTGGGATGTAAATTTATTTGAATTTGTGCTGCTTATAATGTAGATTGTATTTTCTACCTTAAAAAAATGTCAATATAATTTTATAGTACATTTATTAACATGTAATAAGTCACTGTTAATATTGAACTTGGATCAATATCGTCTATATTTTATTTTGACTTACTTTAATACATTACTTCAAAATTTTAATTAACATTTAGCTTCAAAGTTAGAATGGTAAGAGAATTCTATTTCGATTTCTACGTATAATTATATCACTTAAAATTTTCTCGTTGATTCACCACTTATTTGCTTTCAAAATTTTTACTAACTTTTGTCACATTTCAAAGTTTAAATCATATTATCAATCTAATTATTATATGACCGCTTGTCACAAAAAATTCTATTAACATGCTACAACATTAAAGTGCCGACCGCACTGAAAATAAAACCTGGCTTCGCCCCTGAAAACAGACCCAGTGAATGTAATGAGAAACCCACCCCTATTTCAAGCACGACCAGCCTAGCCGCATGTAGTTCAAACTTGTTTTCATATTCCGACAACTTCCTGTTTTTCTCATGCTGAATCTTGATTGCGCAGCTTCCTCGGTTCGACTCACCTTAACTTCCTCTGAATAGATTATGCCATCTTATGTAAATTTTTGTTATCAATTGCAGGTCAAGGGAGACTGGAGAATTTCTTGTGAAAAATGAAATGGGCTGGTTCAAAATCTGTGTTGTAACTAAAGAAGTTGAAGTTTGTTCCGTTATAATTCAGCCATCTCTTATCCGTAATACGCATTTTCATATGGACTGAGAAGGCATTGGGAGAGCATGAGAGAATACCCAGAAAATAAATTCAAGCCGGTTACTCGAATTCCAGTTGTATTCTCCATTAGGAAAAAGTAGGAGAAATCGAACAGTCGCATAAACGTGAAGGCAGAGAGAAACAGAAAAGGGAAGAGTTTCAACGTGTTTCAATAATTTTATTGGGTCCAACAATTTACAATATTAAGAGCAAGATTAATATAGGAGAAAAAAGTCAATAGGAAAAGTTAGGGCGAAAAACCTATTTTTAAATAATTTGTAAGGGAAAAAAGCGGGACAAATCCCCCCCCCCCGCCCGCCCGCCAGCCAGCCAGCCAAAATAGAAATTTGGCCCCTCATTTAGCTTTTTTCCACTCCCCCCACCAATAGAAATTTACACCTTCACATTGTTTGATGCATATAATTTGGGTTTTTTCCCTCTATATTAATCATACTCTAAATACAGTTAAAACATTAAAAATCAACTTTTCTAAACCAAAAAAAATGTAAAACAGGGCTTAGACTTGGGGCAGGAAAAGTCAGGAGGGACTCACTGTTGCTCAATCAGGGCATAAAATAGATGACTGGGTAGACGAGCGGGGGGGGGGGGGGGGGGGGGGGGGGGGGGGGGGGGGGGGGGGGGGGGGGGGGGGGGGGGGGGGGGGGGGGGGGGGGGG